>JBBBDQ010000804.1:2197500-2217500 GCA_037127315.1 Ascarosepion bandense
ACCATTGGTCAGAAAATCAATTTAACATTTACTTATGAAATCCGGTTTCGACTTTTTCTTTAAGTACATGGTCAGTCCTTTTTCTATTTGTGAAATCCCAGGATTTCACGCGTCATTGTGAATTTTGTAAAAGTGAAGAAGAAAATTTATTTTAATCCTTAATTTCCTATCCTCTACATATACAAGGTGTCCCAAAGAAATTCACATCATTTTGTAGTTTAATAACATAGCCAATTCTTGCTCAAATCGTCTCAAATTTTAACAAAATGTGTAAAAACTACATTGAACGTTTATTAATTTTCTTTTTCAAGACATGATCAATTCTCAAAATTAACCTTTTGACATCAAGCTATCTTAGGTAATTTTTAACCGAGATACCTTTATATTCTTCGAAAGATCTAATTCAAAAGTTATCATTAAGTTTTATTCGAGATGACGGATTTGCTCGAAGCATATATATCTTGTTTTTAACGACCTGGAAATCACAGATCCAATGCCCTTTCAAAAGTAAAATTGAATTGATAGTATTTTTGAGTGAAGGTGTTATTACTATAAAACGATGCATACTGTTATAATTCGGTGAAGAATGTTGTTCACTAGAAATGAAAAGTTTTATGTGTTAGAATCTGCTCAAAAACAGTCAATGAAGACTCCGCTGCGTGAATTTTCAAGAAAATTCAAGAAAATGCAACAAATGTAAAGCAAATTTGAACATGGCACAAAATATTCAAAGAGTTCATGAAGGACTAGCCAAAAGTAAATTTATTCTGCGCAATCTCCAAGAATCGTCTTTATGAATCGTTTTTCTTTGAGGGAAACGTAACCGGAAATAATCATCTGCAAATGTTCCAGAATTCGTTATTTGATGACCTCGTTGCTAATGAATATGAACCCTTCATTTTCCAAAAGGATTGGACTCCACCTTACTGGAAGCTGACTATATGGACTTATCTCAAAGAGAATCAACCATGAAAATGGATCTGGCGTTCCAGTGATAATGACAATGTACTGCTAAAATAGCCACCATATTTACGAGTTTTTTTGTTTTCCTATTGGTCAATGTGAAAAGACTGGTCTATATCACCCCTCTTCGTACAAGCTTAGATCAAATTAAGCAAGAAATGGCTGAAGTGCTGGAGAATTTTGCGCAAGACATGCTACAGGGTGTATGGCAGATGCGGGACAACCGACTTGACGTGTGTCGTGTCACCGGTGCGGCACATATTAAGCTTTTGTGAAGCTTTGTGAAATCGGTTAATAAATCTACACCCCCTTAAATTTCTTGTTCGCATTTTAATGAATAAATCTTTTATTGGTCAATATGAAGCTTATTTAGTTATTCAGATACTCACATTTTAAATATATGTCAATTTTGGGGAACACACTGTATGGGGTTATTTGGCTTGTATCTTTTTTACTTAATTATAATTAAAATTAATGTTGCCTGTTAATTGCATTATAAACCCTAGCATATCACAAGCAAGTCATTATTCCTTCTTAAACTAATGATTCTTATGATGAAAATTCTCAAAATACACAATTAATAATATAGCCTGTAAATAGGTTCTACAAGGATATTTTGCCCTCCTCCGCACACACACACACATACAACTGGTTCGGTTGGGGTATATGTGGTAACCCAAAGATCTTAATAGCTTACAGGACACGTGATCGTGATTGCTAATATGTATATAAATATACCAAAAAACTCTTACTAATATCGGTTGGTTAATATTTTTAATCAATTCACCCCATGCAAGCCGATAACGTCGCTAATGGATAAACCTCTATTTCTACTTAAAAAAATAAACGGGGAGGTGTGTGAACCATAGTCGAACCTGTTTACTACAATTTAATACCAATTTTATTGCGAAAACATTCACATACATAATATGACATAGTATACATATTTCTAAGAAATTAATCTAATTTAAATTATAACCTGACACATGATCGTAAGTGTAATAAATTTGTTTATAAAAATAAATTAAAGAGGAGAAAAAGACGATAAAAATCTGCGAGTTTTGTAGAAAGAAAAATAAGAGAAAAGGCGGGAAAAGGGAAAGAAACGAGAGGGAAAATGTAAATCGTTTTTTAAATAAATGCTTGGGAATGATGCAGTTGAATACGTTCGATTTTATAGGTTGATGTTCTCGTTGTTTCTGTTTGATCTCATCATCATCATCTTCAGTCCCATAACCGGGTGAAGTCGTAAAGTCTCTGAACAGTTGAGGACCTGACCAGTTCGTTCCACATATCTGGGTTGAAAACCAGAAAGACGCTCACTCATGCGTATCGATGTCGTCGCATTTGTCGGCCAGATTTTGTCAAGGATCAAGTGGTCATTGATTCCATTGAAAACTCAACCGCTCTGTTCGCTGACTATATAACTGTTTATAGTCGTTGGCTTCAGTCTCGAAATCCCTCTACCCGGCGACGCCATGTCATCACCGCACTCGTTGCATACATAGCTATGGAACCCAGTCTACCCATTTGTGCTAGAGGGTCGTTGTCCCTACAAGATAATTTACTTGCTCTTTGACAGCTCTTGTTTTTATTCCTATTAGATGTCTAGCTACATTCTTCACCTGAAAGAATCTGGTGGAGAAACCGGTTTAGACGAGTTATATATGTAGCCGGTAGTCAGTCAAGTGCCATACGTGATGCTTGGGCAATCATGTCTCAAAATAGACATCACTGAGTGTGCAGAAGATTATCCCGCAGTAGGTTGCCATTACTTTCTTCTGCGGTAGACTGGTTGCCAGCCAATTCTATAGAACCTAATCTGTCCTGTTATTTAACCCATAACTGGAGGGAAACGATGGATCAATACCTTTCTCAATGGCATTTGCGCGTAAGTGAATGCAAGGAATTCAACTGTGATTCGAATTCGGCTCCCCGATTTTACATTCCGAGCCGATATCCACTGCACCACAACCGTACATTGTCGTACATTCTCGTACATTCTCGTAGTTCTTTGTTATACGGTTTACTGTTCGATATCTATAGAGAAAAAAACAAAAAACTTTAATTTTATTTTTGAGGATATAATAAGCATTTTCAAAGTAACCATCGTGATAATGATTTCATTGTAAGATATACAAAATTATATTGACTGGGGAAAATAGGAACATTGACAATTATTATAAGTTTCAAATTTAGCCGGGTCATTTTAACCAGTCGTAGAAATTTCACGATTTTTCTATTTAAAAGGTGTAGATAGGTTAAACTATTGTCTGGTTCACACTTTTTTCTGGTCTTTTGAACAGTAGAGGTTTATCTATTGTTACCTGTTTAGGATTAGCTTTTCGGCACCTTCGAAAGTGTTTTCATTCTCGTTCAGTCTCCGCAGACCTCTTCCGTCTTCATGGAATCATCGTCTTGCATAGGATGAATTGATTTTTTTTTTAATTTATTTTCTTATGTATCATAATTCTTAGGTAAACGATTAAATAAACTCATTGCGAGTTCAATAAGTATAAAACACCTGAGGAAATTCCCCTATTGCATTGTTAAATGTTTGAGTTTAACGACTTTCACAAAATATTGCAGTAACAATCATAAATATGAATACGGGTCATCATTAAAGAAATAACAAAACACAAATGAAAAGATTGAAAATATTTCCATTCACTGAAGCAGATGTTCAGTATACGAGAGGATTATCCTCACGTTCTTTCTTTCTTTCTTTCTTTTTATTTCCTTTTAATCTATCCCGATCTTTCTTTCTTTCTTTCCTTCTTCTTCTTACTATGCATGCTTTCTTTTTCTTTTTTAAGACAAAGCATCTTTGACATATTTTGGAATTTTTCCGTGTAGCCAAATTAGAACGGTCCATTACATATCTGAGTCAATGGCAATATTTCACGCACGTGCGACCTAACATACTATCTAACGGAACAACAAGCAAAAACTGTTTAAATATCGAGGACGCGATTTAACAGAAGACGAAAAATGCGACACCGAAATCCGAAGATACACATTTTGGGATAGTGAAAGATGTTTTGCAAAAGCTAAGCAAATATTTAAAAAAAAAAACAGGAAAATGTCATTAGAAACAAAAAGAAGATTAATGTATTGTTATGTAATGTCAGCCATGCTATGTGGTAGTGAATGCTGGGCAACCCTCTCACAGATGAAGAAGAGGCAACAAAAATGTTGTTCTCCAGAAGGATGCTGAGAATACTACGAGAGCATCGACGAAGTTTTAGAAAAAAGTGAAACAAAAGAGCACTTATATTTAACATCAGAAAGCGACACCTGAAATTTCTAGTGCACATAATGAGGAAAGAGGGTTTGGAAAATTTAACTATTACAGGAAATATTGAAAGCAAAAGAGCAGAGGAAAACTGCAGCCTACCTAACGAGCTCAGGTAAATGGTTGTAAGAATTAGGTTTATAATAGATAACAAGAGAGTCACGATCGTTTTGAATGGACATAGCACATAAAAGAAAAACCGTTTTTATGCCACGTTATTCAGAATGTCTGCGTTGTGGTGCAGTTGATATCGACTCGGAACGACAAATCCGGAAGCCGCGTTCGAATTTCAGTTGAACTCCTTGCATTCACTTACGCGCAAATACCCTTACTAAAGGTATTATTCCGTCTCTTCCCTCCAGTTATGGGTTAAATAACAGGACAGATTGGACTCTATAGCTTTGGTTGGCAACCAGTCTACCGCAGAAAGTAATGGCAACTTACTGCGGGATAATTTTCTTCCGAGTCAGTCATGTCTTTTTCGAGACATGATCGTCCAAGCGTGTATCACGTATGGCACTTAACTGACTAACTATTCAGAATGTAGACAATCATGGTTCTCAACAGATTCCCTTTCTTTACTATCTGTGAATTGTAATGCATAAATGCATTCATACATTTTCCAAAGGTATATGCGTGTAAGTCAATATAACGAACCCAACTGGAATTGGAACTTGGTTTTCCGCTTAACAATTCCGTGTCATTATCCATAAAGCAACTTACATTTCCAAGTGGCCATCCATCTAAGTACTGACCAAGATCAACGTAGCTTAACTTCAGTGATCGTACGTGAATCTGCATCATGAAGAGGGTTGAGGTAAATAAGTCTTACTAATTAACTCATAGTTGGAGGAAGAAGAGGCGGATTCATATCTCATAATAGTTGGATTCATATCATTCCCTAGGGTCTTTGCTCGTAAGTGAATGTAACGAACCCAACTAGAATTTGAACTTTGTTCTCCGATTAACAATTCCGTATCATTATCCATTACACCACTCGCACATCCAAACTTAAAGAACCTGGCATTCCCAAGCGATCTCCCATCTAGATAGTGACCAGGCTCAACGTTGCTTAACTTTAGCGATCAGTTATGGCTGTAAGCCTGTCAACAAAACGATCAATGGGTCTATGATCTCGAACGCAGTCGATTAGATAAAATGGATAAAAAATCAAAACCAGAAATAATAAAATTATAAAATATTGAAAAATACACAATTATCAGAGGATCAGATGAAAAAATACAGAAACAAGAACATTTAAACTTTATAATTTAATCCCCATTTTTTGTGAGGCTGTACTACTACCACCAATGTTGTATTGGTGGTAGTAGTACAGCTACTATTACTATTACTGCTGCTAATAATAATAATTCACGACACTGAACTCGCGTCTTAATAAAGTCGAGAGTTGATAAAGAAATATTACGTCAGACAGAAATAAAACAAAATGGCGACAGAGAACTGTAAGTTGCGAGCGTAAAGAATAGTCGGCAGAGATATAACGAATGACAGATTTTAAGGTAAAATCGAGTGGGGAATCGAAAGTGATGTTTGAAGAGGAACTGAGGGGGGCAGTAGGAGGTGTATCGAGCAATCGTGATCTCGATTAAGAGCAAAGAAATTCGACAAATATCGATTATTTGTCAGCGTTCAAACTTTTCTAATCAGTCAGAAAAACTCCTAAATGCCATTGTAGTACAGGCGTGTTCTGATACACTCTAAACTCTCGTGCCCTTTGATCACTCTTGCCGAATTCTACTGATCATTGAACTTTCACACACCTTCAACCGACAAATTGTTTTTCTAGAAATTGTCGTTATTACATTTATCATTCACGCAAAAGGATTTTAAGGATATTGTTTACAACGTTAAAATATTTTCTCTTTTTTTTTTTTTTTGTCTGCTATTTTCTGTGGTTGCTCTGACCTATAAGTTTTTTTTTCTTTTAAAGCCTACTTGTAAAATGTGCAAATTTAATATCTATGATGGGAAATAACTATTGGTCTATATTGGCTGTTACGAAATCTAGATGCAAATTGAGTCTTGACAAAAAAATCAAATAAAAATTCTCCCCATAAATGATAGGTACCTATACGGATTTCTTATTTATTTTTTTATTATTTATTTATTTATTTATTTTATTTTATTTTTTTTTTACTGTAAGTATTCAACCTGTACAAGACCCAGGAGTCACTTATGGTAGTGGGCTACGTTTGGAAGCACTTTGTACGGATAAGAGGGTAATATAGCGGTTAACCCTAGACTAGAATAGCTTAAAATTGTAGTGATCGGTGAAACATCTACTTGGTTGTCGGTTCCATAGAGCAGTGTGGTTCGTGAGAAGCTGTTCGTGTGGAACTTATTTCTTGCCTATGTAATTTTTTTTTAATCATATCACCCCAAGCAAGGCGGTGACGCCACTGATGCGCATGGGGCTACTTAAGAGTAGAATGATTGGAAAAGAGAAAGCCGGGAACCACATCCTAAACAGGAAACAAGGGATGAGCCTCTTCACCTGTTCAAAAGACGTTGGTTGGTTGTGAACCGGGCGATAGTTAAGTCTATCTACTCCAATTGAGAACAAAAAAAATAAGAGAAAAGAAAAAAAAGTGAAAGATTGGGAAAAAAAATAAAATAAAAAATAAGAAAGCCGGGAACCACATCCAAAACAGGAAACAAGGGATGAGCCTCTTCACCCGTTCAATAGACGTGGGTGGAGTGTGAACCGGGCGATAGTTAAGTCTATCTACTCCAATTGTAATACGGAGGAAAGTTGGTTGATTTGATATTATGTAAGTTGTATGGCGGATCTTTGCCATGAAGGTTAAGCTTGGCGGAAACAAAGAATGCAGCTCATCTGAGCACTTTCCGTGAGCTTCTACGATAGAACAGCGAGAGGCTCGCCAAATTCCACCTGCGAGAGAGGGGTTGGTGGGTGGAAAATAATTCGCCACCCACAAGAACTCGGAGACGCTTTTAGACTCTATCTAGACAGGAAAGCTCGCGTCCAAATCTGACAAGAGTACTCTGTTCTTGATTTGATCTGCTTCTCCTAATAAAATACCGAAAAATGTATTTCTAGGTAATTTAAAAGTCGAACTCGGCTCACTGATTTCTCTTTCCGAGCCGATATCCACTGCACCACAACACACATCAATCACTAAATGCTTACAGAACCTGGTCTTCCCAAGCGGTCACCCACCTAAGTACTGACCAGGCTCAACGTTGCTTAACTTTAGTGATCGAGCGAGAACCGGTGTATTCAACGTGATATGGTTGTAAGCCTTTATGCTATGTATAAATATATTTGATTATGTTTGTTTTCCGTCTGAGTCCATCCTGCACATATATAAATCTACCATACGCCCTTGTATTGAATACTGCTTTCACACCTGGTCGGGTGCCCCTGCTATCTATTCTCCTCGGGGTTTTTGACAAAATACAACCGAGAATCTGTAATGTGATTGATACTGACTTGGCTAACCGGCTGCAGTCACTTTCTCACCGGCGTGACGTGGCTTCCGTGTGCCTCTTCTATAAATACTTTCACGGCTTCTGCTCCAACGAACTTAGATCACTGGTGCCCTTTAGGTACAAATTTGCACGAGATACTAGATTAGCAACTAGGTCCCGCTCTTTTATAGTGAAACCGATGAAATGTAACCGCAATTTCTACTCCAACAGCTTTTCTCGCACTTCCTGCCTGTGGAATTCCCTTCAACATACTTGCTTCCCTGACAGCTACAATCTCCAGGAGTTTAAATGTAAGGTCAATAGATACTTCCTAACACACTAACTCATCCATTCTCTCAAACACTCTTCCCATCTACCTAACCCTCATCCTTGGTATCCTTACCCGTCTATCACCCTCCTTCTGACATTTCCTATATCTAACCACTCTTTCTCATCACTTTCCACTATGCAACCCCCTGCGCAATAGTGGCAGTAGAATGCCTTGCTTGGGGTGAAATGATTAAAAAAAAATGATTTGTTTGAACATTATTTTTAATCGATACTCGTATTCAAGTAGATATTGTGCTTATAATCAAAGAGAATATATACTTATTTCGACCGGCCTGATTATTTATGATAAATTTTGTTACGAAAATGTGCATCATTCGGCAGGATTCAACCCTGCGACCCCTATAAACATAGGGGAAGCCACCAATTGATCCGAGCGTCTTAGACATCTCGACCACGAATGACAAACAGTCTAAACGAAGTCAAATCAAGCCTATATAACACAATTTTTGATTCTACGGAAATAACCATCTCTGCACTGAAATGTATCGTAATGTCAACAAATGTAAACAATGTTACGGAAATTCACGAAGTTTAACGAAATGGTTTTTAACAACTGACAATTTGAAATTATTTGTTTGAACATTATTTTTGATCGATACTCGTATTTAATCCTGCCGAATTACACATTTCCTTAACAAGATTCATCGTAAATAGTCAGGCCGGTAGAAATAAATATACATACTATTTGATTATAAACAGAATATCTACTTAAATACGGGTATCGATCAAAAATAATGTTCAAACAAATAATTCCAAATTGTTGGTTGTTTAAAACCATTTCGTTAAACTTTGTGATACACACGCACACACACACACACACACACACACACACACACACACACACACACACACACACACACACACATATATATATATATATATATATATATATAATCTAAACATATATTGTTAAATATAAGAGACAATGAATATCTATTATGTTTAATCATGAGCCGTTCTAAAAGTCGTAATGTGTTATGTTAATAATCCCTACTCATACACACAGTAAAAAGAACCTTCAGATATTGGAGGCCATCTACATTAAATCCAAACAATTCACACTTAATAAAATTACTTTTAAATCTGGTCATAACAAATTACATTGCATTTGAATACATGGTTCTGTTGTCATTTCGCGCTATCAATTATCAAATAATTTTCTAAACATATGCTGTTAAATATAAGAAACAATGAATGTCTATTATGTTTAATCATGAGCCGTTCTAAACGTCGTATTTTTGCTTTGATTTCAGATGAAAATAAAGACAAAAATTCTCCAACATTTGGATAATTATTTATTGATTTTCTTCTAAGCTTTCGGCTCACATGAGCCATCTTCAGAGAGGTAGTTTAAACTGAAATATTATAAAATCCATCATCACCGACGATTTTATTTTGTGTTGACATAAAACTCCGCTTGGCAACGGCAATAGTTACCAAAAATAATAAACGCAGTTCTTAAGTTTGCGATGCGGTTTTATGACGTCACACCGCGTGATAGCGCGAAATGACAACAAAACCATGTAGTCAAATGCAATGTAATATGTTATTTCCGGATTTAAAGTTGATTTTGTTGAGTGTTGGTTGTTTAGATTTGATGTACATGGCCTCCAATATCCGCAGGTTTCTCTTACTGTCTGTATGAATAAGGATCACCGTATTGTTGACCAAAATCTGTCTGATATTACCTACATGTTTATGTTTTTCAGAGAAATGTTGTTTAATAGTACTCTGATCAGAAAGATGACATGTAAGTCTACAGGAGAGTGTGGTTGTAGTAAAACCAATATATGTACTAGGTTTTTGATTAGTATCAGAGATATAATCTCTGAATGGGCATGTAAATTGGTACACTACATTGGTTTTTTGTAGAGAATTTAGTTTAGTGCTTGTTGGGTTATTATAGACTATGAGGTCAATTGTTTAAACTTTTTATAATATATAATGAGTTTAATTTGATTATTACTTTCAACTGGTTTAACATTTCTACGTATTATGTTTTTGAGAGTTTTTTCATCTTGTTTATAATTATTATGTATTTGGTTGCAATAGTATAAGTTAATAGTGTTATGTTTATTTTGATGTAAACCATTATTATTAATATTATCATTATTGTTAGAGCTATTGTTAATTTTGTTGAGATACATTTTAATTTGTTGATCAATAACGGAGTTAGGAAATCCATTATTGACTAGTGTTTGCTTAATGTTGTGTAATTCTTTATAAAATATAGATTTGGAAGAAGATATCATTTATGTGCGTTGAAGTAAGTTTTTTTTATAACAGCTAACTTATATCGTTGGGGGTATTCACTATTATAATTAAGAAGACACGAATCTATGCTAGTTGGTTTCCTATATAGAGAAGTAGTAAATTTATGTGTGCTAGAATAAATGAATACATCAAGGAATGGGATTTTGTTATTAATATTAAGTTCTAATGTAAATTTGAGGGCGGAGTGACTTTCAAATTTGTTTTTAACATATGTAATTTGATCGATATTCTTAGCTAAAACAAAGATGTCATCTATGTAACTTACATATATAGAGGGTTTATTGTTGTCATTAATTATTTTATTTTCTAGATTTGCCATATATATTTAGAAAAGAGGGGACCTAAAGGAGATCCCATCGCAATACCATCTATTTGTGTATAAATATTGCCTAAGGGATCGTGAAAGGGTACTTGTGTGGTGCATGCTAATAATAGTTTTTTTTTAACATAGTGGGTTTAATATTGATTGATGGGAGAGTAGCATGATTGTATACATCACGGATAATGATGTCAATTGTTTCATGGACGGGAACATTTGTGAATAAGTTTTGGACATACAACGATGCAATTATTTGATTCTTAGGTTTTACGGAATGGAGAATCTGTAAAAATTCGTCCGTGGAATTAATACTATATTTACCAGGAAGATAGGGAGCAATTAGTTTGTTAAGTGTTTTGGAAAGGTTATATATTGGTGTGAGTATTTGAGAAATGATGGGTCGGAGGGGATGATAATTTTTATGGATTTTTGCATTTCCATAAAGGTAGCCGGGCTGATAGTCACCTACAATCTTTTGAAGTTTATAGGATCCTATTTCAGCATTGTTTGCAGTAATAAGTTTATTAATGTGTTTTTTAAGTTGGGTGGTGTTATTACTAGTTAAGTTATCTTATATCCGGGTTTCTCTTATATCAGGGTATCTTATATCCTGTTTATACTATATATATATATATATGGGTTATGACGTTTTTGTGCCTGTGTGATAAAACGACGAGCTTTTGTTTAAAAGTAATGAAAAAAGCAATAATTTGTTTTGGTTCCTGAAAAACCCAACCCATATACGCAATGAGAGTAAAAATAAAAAAATTCAGAAGCTTTCTTTTTCAATTTGCTAATGATGGAATTGGGTAATAGTCATGTATTTTTAAAAACATTTAACATACAAACTTACACAAAGCTTGTATAAGTTCTCGAAGACTACATAAAGTCTTAGAAGGTTCCATAAATTCCTAGAAGGCTCCAGAAAGTAATAGTACTACTATAGTTATATCCGATTTTCGACACTTTGTGTTAGGGCTTACATTTTAAAAAGAAATCTGAATTAAACCCTTCTTCGTTATTTTTTAACAAAAGTTCATTGAATTATGATATAAAGGAAATCAGTTTTTAACAAAAAATCATTATTCTAATATATAAGCATGTGTGTGTGTGTGTGTGTGTGTGTGTGTGTGTGTGTGTGTGTGTGTGTGTGTGTGTGTGTGAAGAAAATAAGAAGGAAAATTTATTTTAACCAACGCGTTTCTTCCTCTGAAAAACTTTATCTAGACAAATGTAATAATTTTATTTTTCAAGAAAAGTAAGAACGTCATTAGTTTTTCAACATTTAAGTATGTTCATAAATATACGTATATATATCAGAAAATCCATGACAAAGTGGAAATTTCTTTTACTGTGATCTGTTTGTCCTTTACGGCATCATCAGACCAAAGTGATGTTCACGTTGATGTGATAACACATGCGCATGAAAGGGAAGAAACAAAATTTAATTTTTTTTTCTAATAAATTTGGGGTATATAGTCTAGCCAATCTCATTAAGTTTGTTTGTTTTTTTTTTTGTTCTTTTTTTTTGTTGTTTTTGCTTGTGTTTTTGTCATTTGTTATTAAAATATCCCACATTGTGATAATAGAAGATCTACTAAGAAAGTGAACTGTTGTAAGAACCTGGACGCAAATTTACTGTGTATGATTAAATCACTTTCTACACACTACGTTTTGTTTCCATTTTAATTAAATTCGTGTTTTTAAACTGAAAATGTGCCCAAAATTATTACGGTAAGCAATTAATGCACTCGTTATTGTTTTTTGTAAAATATTAATGTTGCGCCTGTAGAATATTTTATTTAAATTCCTGAGGTTTCTCTTATGTATTTATAGTGGCAATTATAACAGGTGATAGAGTAAATTCCTCCTTCAAGTTTTAGCTTATTTTTGTATTTGAATTAAGTTTTTTTATTGTTTTAGAAGTAGTTGCAAGAAATTTTCTGTCAAACATTGATATATTTTTAAAATGACGTCCTAAAAGATGAAGTGATTTTCACTTCGTCATACATTTTCCTAAAATTATTCTGACATATAAACATATATATATATATATGTGTGTGTGTGTGTGTGTGTGTGTGTGTGTGTGTGTGTGTGTGTGTGTGTGAACAGACTGTGTTCTATAGCCTTGGTTGGCAAACAGTCTAATGCAGAAAGTAATGGTCACCCTCCCTTCCAATAACCGTTATATATGATGTCACCTTAGATTAAATATTATCGGCCTGGATAGGCGAGCCCAGCGTGAGACACAGTTGGAATGTGTATAAAAACCATACCACAGGTCAACCCGAGCCGTTGACGGTTGTTCTTACACCAAGTCATTAGTGATCTTGACTGCGGATTTGAACGTACTGGCCTTGTTCAAAACTTTTTATCACACTACGTTAGGTGTCCTCTCTCCCAGAAACAGTAATTAAAATCCGCTCTACATAGATGCAGTATAAACCTCGGGTGTGCTCTGTGGGTGGTGAATAAGCACAAATGTGCCTGAGCAGGCATCTACAAAAGGGATTGGTTAGCCGCACTCGTAGTGTGCTCAGATAGTGTGATAGCGCAGAAAACACATAGTTAAGATTCTTATAACTATTTATAGAGACTAATCATATTTCAATAAAGCATGGCGTCTGCGGTTGCAAGCCGTCAGGGTTAGATTTACTATGGGTTGCTACAGATAAGCATGCAATACGTTATATCTCACTGTTCACCTTTACGCACAGGCGTCTAAGATACGTAACATTAAGAGAATACGTAACATGGTCCAGGTTCGGGATGAGAGATAGCAAATAAATAAATGAAAACTTTCAAAGACTTATCTGCCGAATCATAGTTTTGTAAAAATAAATCCGCTCTTCAGCTGCAAGATATATCAAACTGAATTTATTATATATATATATATATATATATATATATATATATATATATATATATATATATTGTAAGAAAGTTATAGAACATGTGGGTTTTAAACCCACTGTTCATGCATTTACTTTTATAAAGAGTGCTCGATACAACGTAGAACTTTATATTGTAATGGTTGTTACAATGGTTTATAAAAGCATAGTATCACCACACAAAAATCTTCGCGTTTTGGAGTTACGTGTGCCCCTCATCTGGTGATAAGTTGAAATAAAAAATAAATGGTTAACGATTTATTTTTGGTAATATGATATGTAAGTGAATGTGGGATGGGAGTTTGCTATGATTTAGCTGGCAGTTTGTAGCCATAGAGATACAGCCTTGGGTTAGGAGAGGGATGCAGAGTAGCTTAGTTTTGGACAGGTCACTTTTTAGTTTTGTTTAGGTAATTCATATATTGGGATGTAAGGTTTTTTAAGAAAGGGTAGACACTTTTTATTTTACTACTATCTATGAGTGGATGGAATAGAGCTACTATTAATGTTGTGTGAGTTTATTTTCTTTTATTTATACGATATTCTTTTTTTTAGGATTAAACATGGTTACTAATTACCTTTGTGGAGGGGATTATTTTATGTGAATGAGGTATTTTTTGGTTAATTAAATTTTAACGAAAAATATTTTCGATTTTTACATAACACTGCTAATTCATCTCTGTGGTTCAATAGTGCGCCAGTGTTGGGAATGTACAACTTTTCACTTAAGCATAAAGGGCAGATGTCGTTAAGTGAGTTGCAGGTTCTAGTTTTTTCCAGGATTTTCCATTTTACTTTGGGTTTCTGTTTTGTGTCCTTTAATTTCCAAACATATGCAGAAAGGAATGTTTGGTTTCCATATAAGTTGTTTTTTAATGAAGTTAAGTGCATGTACCAGCGCTGCTTAAAAGTGTTTTTGTAGATCCGATATACACTTTATTTATAGTGGGGTTTTCAATATATATACTGTTAAGTTGGAAGACTGAAGCCAAAACTGCTGACATTCAGTAGGTTACTGGTAGAAAGATATTTAAGGCAAGCAGACTGTGCAATAAAGGGCTCGATATCAGAGATGGAGATGGAGCATTAATAGAATTAATATAGAAAAAAATGTCACTTAACTGATTGGCATCGCTCGTCATACCGACTTCGATGTTTCGTGAACATATAATAAGAAAAAAGAAGGTAATATCAACAACAAAATTTAATGGAAAATCATAAAAGTGCAGTTCCACACAATAGCAAAAGCAGAAAGTGCAAACTGTGTTTGGAGGAAAAGTTAGCAATAAACTAAACAGGTTAGCAATAACCTAAACAGGAAAAATTAAAAAATGGAGAGATGCAGACACGCAAATAAATATTTACTTTGCTACTAATACAAAAACGCAATTTTATTACAAGCACAATTCACAACACCTAACATCTTACTACCACCAATACCAAACGGAAATCAATTAGAAAAGAATAATCAAAATAGCAATAACAAACAAATGTCTTTTTCAAATCCGAATGATATATATATATATATATATATATATATATATATATAATGACTTGTTTGAACATTATTTTTGATCGATACGTATTTAAGTAGATATTCTGTTTTTTAATTAAACAGTATTATATATTTATATCTACAGGCCTGATTATTTACGATAAATTTTTATTACGAAAATGTGTGTCATTCGGCAGAATTTGAACCTGTGACCCCTATCCACATAGGAGAAGCTACCATTTGATCTGGCAACGTCTTAGACCTATCGACCACGAATGACCTCCAGTCTAAACGAGGTTCTAATCAAGCCTATATAACATAATTTTCGATTATGTTATATAATTAAATATGAGTATCGATGAAAATAATGTTCAAACAAATCATTTCAAATTATCGGTTGTTTATATCCAAGTTTCGTTAATCTTCGTTAATTTTATTAATATACATATATATATATAGTCGTCCGCAGGCAGTACTGTTTCATAAAGTGCAATTTCTTTCCGCCATGAGCAATTTTTTATAATTTAATAAACTGGGTTTACCCACTTTTATCCCTGACTGTTTATTTATGATGGTGATAGGAGTTCATGTATCTGGTTGTAGTTTTATTTTTACATTATCAATTTTCACAAAAAGAAATTTTCTCTTTTGAGATGATTCTAACTCAATTACTGACGCGTTCGAAGTCTTTTCTTTATGCTTTTTTTACTTTACACCGTGTATTTACCATGTTGACATACATTTTTCCATTTTTTTTTGTATTTGCAATAAGTACTTTTGTGTCCTACCCTCCCACATTCGTAGAAGATTTTGTTCTTAAAAAACAATTCCTTGTGAAATGCTTGCCGCCACAACCGTGGTAAGTATTGGGTATTGAAGTGGGTTTATCGTGATTTATAATGTTCTCTTAGGAGTTGAAACACGTCTGTAGTCTTTTTTTTTTTTTGTTTTTCTTAGATGGTCGGAGGCTATCTACTTATGAAATGTGTTTTTTCTCAATCCTTACGGTATCGAGTTTGAGATTTACAATACGTTGACACTCCTCCACTCTTTTCTGGAGAGTAAATTTGGGATCCATTACTAATTTAGCAAGTTTCCTGGCCCTCATTTCCGCGTCTTTATTAGAAGTTAAGCCCCGTATAAATATTAGGCATTTAAATAAATCCGGAATTAATTTATTTAACTTGAACTTCTCGCATTCTCGATTCACGACTCCTGCATAAGTGACAAAATCTTCATCGTCACACTTTACTATGTTATGATATTGCCAACGTGTATTGAATACTGAAATCCTATCACCAAAAATTTCCGATAGTATTACTAGTTTCATTAAAATTTATCTCACCTAGTTTTTTGACAAAACAAAATTTACATGCTTTTCTTGTTCAGCAGGGGTCAATTTTTTTTAATAATAGACTAACTTTCTTTTCATCATTCCAATGCGAACAATCCCATTTTGAAGATTTCTTCGTATCTTCTATATTAAACAGGAAAAGTTATCCATTCGTCTGGATTGCATACAAATTCGTTAATTGAATTAGCAGCAGCATCTGGAATTAATAAATCTGATGTTTTTTCTTCCGTAATTTTATTCATCCAAAAACTTTTGTTGTAGTTATAAATGCTGTTCCCGTTGTTGTTTTTATTACTACTTTGTAGCGCCAACATTTGAATTATGGTTTTTCCATTTTGTTGTACTCGACTGAATATTTCGTAAATTAAATTTTTAATAACTTTGCCTGATTATTTATCTGTAGTTCTACGAATATGGTGCCTCTTTGTCTAAATATTATAATATATCTATGTGAAAAATATTAACTGAATATCCTTTTACAACGTACAGGATACATTTTTTTTCTTCATGTTACTTCAAACGAATACTTGTTGCCACTTTTGTAACATTACATTTGCTAGAAATAACACCTTGGAAGAATGCTGTCAGAACTTTTCTATTTCAGCCCCGAGCTGCTCTTTATGTATATATATATATATATATATATATATATATATATATATATATATATATATATATATTATTATTATTATTATTATTATTATTATTATTATTATTGTCCGTTTTTTTGCAGATATTTTTCAATATTTGTGTGTTTATACACTGTTGCAGAACTGGTGTTATTTGTTAATTTTGTGTGTAAGTCTGTGAGTGTGGGATTTTTCTCCCCTTGATGAACGTCATGTTATCTGGTTATCATCTGTCTTCTGTTTCTAATTTCAATTGTTTCTTCTTTTTTTTACCTGCTTCCATTGTCTACTGTTGATTTTTTGGTGATTGTTAAAGAGTGCTGGATTTTCGTTTTTTATTATTTTGTGGTGTGTTAACCGCTTGGCTTTAAGGGTGCATATGCACGCTGGCCTGCCCGTACGCACAAGTCTGACTGTGTGTTTGCGTCTGACTGTGTGTTTACGTATTCACACATAATGTCATATATGAATATAGTTTAATTGCCGAAATTTGAGTTTGAACACGGACCGCCAAGGAACATAGTCGACTCATTTCGATGTAATTCGAAAAATCATGCTACTAGAATAACGTAGCATTGAAATAATAATAATAATAATAATAATAATAATAAGAAGAAGAAGAAGAAGAAGAAGAAGAAGACGAAGCTGAAGAAAGAAGAAGAAGAAGAAAAAGAAGAAGAAGAAGCAGCTGAGGTAAGAAGAAGAAGAAGAATAAGAATCGTGCTGATTTGGCTTCGAACACTTTTGACTGACTTTCATGCCCTAAGTTACCACCATTTTTTCCTTCGTTCGATACTTTTCGAGGAAGGTTTTTGAGACGAGTATAATTATATCTCTATAATCTCATATATATATATATATATATATATATATATATATATATATATATATATAGTGCTGTGAATATTTATAAATTATAGTTTAGAACATGTAGAAATTATTATCCACTACAAAGTGTACATTTTGTTTCGACATTGAAATGACAATGTCTCATCAGGTAGTGTGGAAAGAAATGGAAAGTCTTTTTCTTATATTTGGCGAATTGTGTGTGAGATGTAGGTGGGGTGAGGGATAAGGAAATAAGTCTTGTAAATTGTCCGTTAGAATTTTGAGTGAAAAGAGGGAATAGGTAGGAGATAGAGTTGATTAATGAACGTGTCGAAAATTTTGTAGACAGATTTACCATTAAAAGATAAAGTATAGTCTTTCATAGCTTGATGGCTGGTTTTCTTTGGGTTTAATAAAAGGGGAAAATAAGGAAATGTGTATAGGAGTATCATATATATAATATGAGTAGGAGTATTATATATATATATATATATATATATATATATATATATATATATATAAATGTGTGTGCATAATTTATTTTTAGACAGCAATAGTATATTTTAATAAGTTGTATAAACTTCAACCGACAAAGTCCAATCGAAAGAGAAAGCAATAATATTTATAAAATAATATATATATATATATATATGTATATATATATATATATATATATATGTTATAAACATATGCTGTTAAATATAAGAGACAATGTCTATTAAGTCTATTAAGTTTAATCATGAGCCGTTCTAAACGTCGTATTTTGGTTTAGAACGGCTCATGATTAAACATAATAGACATTCATTGTCTCTTATATTTAACAGCATATTAGAAAATTATTTGCTGCCTCGATACACTATATATATATATATATATATATATATATATATATATATATATATATATTCTACCCATACAGTAGCCGCGAAACCATCAACACATTTTTCACCATTGTTACAGACACACGCACACGCACGCACACACATCAGTTACGTGATACACGCTTGGGCGATCATGTCTCGAAAGAGACATGACTGACGGAGCAGAAGATTATCCCGCAGTAGGTTGCCATTGCTTTCTGCGGTAGACTGGTTGCCAGCCAAGGCTATAGACCCCAATCTGTCGTGTTATTTAACCTATAACTGGAAGGGATAGTAGGATTAATACCTTTCCCAAGGGTATTTGCGCGTAAGTGAATGCAGTGAATTCAGCTGGAATTCGAACTCGGCTCCCCGATTTCTCATTCCGAGCCGATATCCAATGCACCACAACACACACACATAAGCAGATAAAATCGCGCAAAATAGACGTAGATATTATAACACAAAAAGATTGAATCTGTACGTGTTGACGAATTATACGCCTTCATTTTGCTTACACTAATGGATTTATCTGACTGGATGTACATGTTTATTTGCCGATACTTATTCTGAGCCTAGACGTTAAACTACAGTCCCGCATGTATTCACATGTTTAAAAAACGGAACATGAATTGAGCACAAATAAATCAGTTTGCAAGCCACTCAGCCTCGACGAAACGCGAATTCGTATCTCGTTCTTGAAATTCAACCCACAACTTCCCTTTTTTTGTTTCCATTTTTTTTAAAGCTCCGTCGTCTTTCAAACGTTTTACACCCCCAAAACCGACAGACAACAAAGCTTCCTTCTTGATAAGTGACACCAATAACGACAAACAATGTCATTAATAATAATTGTTTCACACGGCATTAAAATTCATGAAAAATCCACGACTTCCTGCGATGGAACCGTGTTTACGCTAAAAGCAAACGATGTAATGTGTTTTTCCACACGGTATTCGAGAGTGTGGATACGGCGAAGGGGAACCTCTACATGTTTTATGGCGTGAAAGTGTGGGGAAAAGCAATGGAAGGTCTTTTATTTTCGGATTGGGGAAGCAACCTTCTTGTGCTGGAACTCATCTCATACCTTTATGCTTGTCAGTTAGTATAACTTTTTAGTACAACATTCACATCGAAATAATTGTCATTGCTACTATTGCGTATATATATATATGTGGAGGGGCGCGAGCGCGAGCGCGTGTGTGTGTGTGTGAAAAAAGAAAAAGGGAAATTTATCTTCGTAGACGATATAAGGCGCCTTATATATATATGCGTGTGTATGTGTTTG
>JBBBDQ010000804.1:2222500-2430000 GCA_037127315.1 Ascarosepion bandense
TCCCAAAGATTGTTATCAACGCAATACGAAGGGAATAAGGTTGATCCGTCTTATCGAAATTTCAACTCTTGTTTTATTTTGACGTTTCCGACGCGTGAATGAATAAGGCGTGATCAGATTAATGCCAAACGAAAAGCATACTGTTATTTGCCGTTTCGCACAACAATTTTTTCGCTACACGAAGGCAGAGTTCTTCTCACCCTTCTTTGAGCATGCTGACTCCAAAACTACTATCCTCATCTTTGAGTGGACCCTTTTCTAGATCCTTTACTTTTTATACTCTCACTCCAAATTCCAACAAAAAAAAAATTAAAACAAACAGCTCTGGTTCACCCCTGATGCACTTCAGCCATCGTTCACCGTAACCACTACTTTAATATCTATCGCAAAAAGTGGTAGAGTTTGGCTTGTGTATTCAGAACCACCCTCAATCGTTGCAGGTAAGCTTGCTTAAAGCCAAGTTAAAAAAAATCCGGTGAATTCTGGAAGATCACCAACCAGATTATAAATAGGGGCAAAACGACTGTGCCCAACTATTAAAATGGCCCCGAGGTCATATCTTCCTCGAGATATAAAGCTCGAATTCAAAGGCCATCCGCTTCCCAATTTCAGTAATATTTTCATCACAGTACGAGAAGTGTTAATACTTATCAAAAGCCTTGACCTTAAAGAAGCCATTGGCCCGGACAAAATTTCAGTGGTTTTCCTTAAGAATATCGACTCGGAATTATCCCCGATCATAACAAAGTTATTAACCGCTGCTTCAAGGAGAAATCCTTCCCAAGCCTGTGGACAGTGTCAAGCACATGCTCTGTTTCCAAGAACGCGGGAGAACGCTTCCCCCTCTCAATACAGACCCATCACTCGCCTCAGTATCATTAGTAAGATTTTTGAGACTATAATAAACAAGAAGCTCGCTAAACACCTAGATACAAACAATATCTCGAGCGACAAGCAGTACGTGTCTCGATCAGCCCGATCCACTGCTGATATGCTAACTACCATTACTCACAGAATTACTAAGGCTTTTGACGACAAATACACCTTAAGGACCATAACATTAGATATTTCGAATACCTTTATTGTATTGTGGTACAAAAGATTGCAACTCAATTTTTCTCAATGATAAAGTCCTTCCTAACTGGTAGGTCCCTGAAAATAGTTTTTAACGTCCAGTCCTCCGAAACTCTAGCAATCAACACAGACGTTCTCCTAGAGCCACTCCTCTGAAAACCTTTTTACTTTACATAAATGATCTACTTAAGTATACACTCAGATCTTTTGTAAATATTTTTGGCGATGATACGACGATATACGGGTGCACCTCCGGTACTCGTAATGATCAGAGCATTCGATCTTCTAACATCTCAGTGAGGGAAAAACTGGCCAGTTGCATTCAGTCCCTCGAAAATCAAATTAGTTACATTCAATCATCGTTAATCAAATCCCGAACTACAACTATTCACGAAGAATGGATGCCCCCTCCGGCAAAACGCCGTGCCTTAAGGAACTACTGGGTCTCAAACTCACTATCAACCAAGTGGAACTTGTATATACGTTCCATCGCTAAAGATGCTAGAAAAGTGATCAGTTTCCTGTACCGTTTCAGTAAGTACCTGACTCCCCGAGCTACCCTTTACCTTTACAGATCAGGACAAGAATGGAGTATTACTGTCATGTTTGAGCGGGATTTGACCAGATCGCACTTTCCAGTCTTTCCAAACACTTCTTGCTTGTAGGTGACAAACTATTTTCCACCTTTTTCTCGCGGACGGGACGTGGCAAACCTTTCACTGCTTCATGGAAAGTGTCCGGACCAACTGCATTCCTTTGGTCCGCCAGTTAGAACCTTCACGGCCAGGCCCATATTGTAGCAAACCACCCACATTCCCTCCGTATACCATTGGTAAGTGGTAAGTTTTACTCGAGCAGCTTATTCCCGTGAACCACTGCACTATGGACTTGTTATGGGTCCCTTCTACGTGGAATGGACTCTTCCCCTTACTATATATAGTTACCTGCGTGACTTCCGACAGGAGCAGTTAAGTCTGCCTGACGCATTGTCGACATTTCTGCCTTCGAGCGGAGAGTAATGACCCAGTCGAGGCTCCGCCGAAGGGTAGAGTCTCGTTTGAGAAAATTAAACAGAATTTGTTACCCGGGCTATATGGCCCGGATTACCCATCTTAAAAAGACCTTGTGTCACATTTTGTTTTAAGTGGGAAGGCAATTAAATACAGCAGTTAAGTCGGCATATGACAGAAATTAAGACGCAGTCAAAGGCAGTTTAGTACACAGTCCAGGACAGCTACTAGTCAGGCAATACGCAGCGTAATTGTACCGTTCGGACTTACTTATTTCTGTTTACTTATAATTAACACTTACCTTGTACATTGTTCATATTATACTAATACACTGTTTTGAACCAACCTCCTGTGTTCCGTGACTTCCGGCCAAACTGTTCACTGCAACTTGGCTGTAAAGTTTCGCCATAGCAACTCCGCAACAAAATGGCGACAAAGATTTGGGTTAAGATTTGCCACAACAAAATGGCGACGAAGATCCAAAACAGGAACCAACATCGAAGAGGATGTTTATCTGATCGCTACAATCTTACCCTGTTCAAATATAGTGTTAGCCGTTATTTTCCTCTCTAATCCGCATAAATTGCCTCTTATAGTAACCTTCTACCTCGAGTGGCCTCCGGGCCTTGTACAAAGTGAGCCTCACTGTAAAATAAAAAATATATAACGAATGGGGAGTTTTGAAAGTGAAATCATTTATAATAGAATAATATATAATAAAATAATAGAATGCTAGAATAATAGAATGCTAGAATAATAGAATGCTAGAATAATAGAATGCTAGAATAATAGAATAATAGGATAGATAGTTCTTTAAAATGAATTATTCAGAATACGATAATAATATGAATAAAGCAAGTAGTGACTGAGGATGTGCGTTGTAGTGCAGTGGATATCGACTCGGAACGACAAATCGAGGAGCCGAGTTCGAATACCAGTTTTAATTCTTTGCAGTCACTTACGCGCAAATACCCTTGGGAAAGGTATTAATCCGTCTCTTCTCTCCAGTTAGGGTTAAATAACAGGACAGTAGCCTTCTATTGGACATAAAGTCGGGGATCAGTTTTATATTTTTGTGAAGTAATAAACTTATCCTCCACCAATTACTACTTAATATAATACATCTCTTCCCTCTCTAGCTATGAGTCAAATAATAGGACAGATTGGGTTCTATAGCTTTGGCTGACAACCAGTTTATCGCAGAAAGCAATGACAACCTACTGTGGGATCATCTTCTGCCTAGTCAATCATGTCTCGAAAGAGACATGATCGCCCAAAGTGTGTATCACGTATGGCACTTAACTGACTGACTGAAGGACTGAGGAGGTTTTGAAGAGAATAATATAGAATAGCGTATAAAAGAATAGCAAAGAACAAGAGCAGAAAATTGAGAATATAATAAACCGTAGATAAATAGATAATAGATAAAGCATGTAATGAATGATGAGATTTTTAACAGAATAGAAAATAATACAATAGAGAATAATAGAATGAGAATAATAGAATGAGAATAATAGAATGAGAATAAGTTAATGATGAATAAAGCATGTAAATATGGCCGTATCTGACTACCGGACACACCGGGCACAGGTTCGGGCCGATCCGTGCAATCATAGTGAAAATCCGGGCAGGAAAAATGTCTTCGTCAGAAATCAAACTAAACAATTCACGAAGAAAGAAAGAAAGAAAGAAAGAAAGAAAGAAAGAAAGAAAGAAAGAAAAACGAAGAAAACATCCGAATGAACGCAGTAAAAATCTGTTTATTTATTTTGGGAGAAAAGACTGGTTATACTCAGAAAGTCCGAACCCGATTTCCTGCTTTCGTTCAGGTTCTGTGCCTAATTTCCATTGAAATAGCCGAAAAAATCCGTAAAAATCATAGTTTCTAGAAACGGATGACACTGATGACGTCATCACATTGTCAACTAATAAATCCGGGCAATTTTCTCTGTGCCCGGTGTTTATTTAGCATCAGCTACAGCCCTGTGCATAACTATATTGTTTAATTAAAACAGAATATCTACTCAAAAAAATCTCTGAAGAAGCTTGTTAAAGTGAAATATTTTAGATTTAAAGACACTTTTTCCTACCTGTTCTTTAATTATTCTCTCTCTCTCTCTCTCTCTCTATATATATATATATATATATATATATATATTTAGTATATCGAATATGTTTAGAATATATATATATATATATATATATATATATATATATATATATATAGCATAGGAATTACAAAAGAAACTGTTGACAATAACTCGAAGGAGTGACATAAAAAGAAGACGGCTTGAAGAATTTGATTTTCACGGGTTACACAGACGGTAAAAGAAGAGGAATGGCAGCTTGGAGAATTTTAGTATTCACAACGCACTTCGGAAGTAAAAGAAGCAAGGGAAGTTAGATGGTTAGGGAAAATGGAAGATCGTAAAGGAACAGTTATTGCGAAGAGGAACAGCAATCAGTTGTGCAAAATGATAAAGAGTAAAGGCTTGAGATAGATCAATTATATGTTTTTCATAGACAACATTAACATTCTTAAAGATTAATATTTGGAAATAAAACTGGTTACTAGAAAATATCCCTCTCTCTCTCTCTCTCTCTCTCTCTCTCATTCTCACTCTCTTCTTCTCTTTCTCTCTCTCTCTCTTTGGCCTTTCCCTCTTTTTCTCTTTATCTTTCTGTTGTTTTTCCCCTTTCTCTCTCTCTCTCTTTCCCTTCTCACTCTCTTCCTCCTTACACTCTTTCCACTATTTCCCCTCTCTCTCTCTCTCTCTCTCTCTTTCTCATTCTCACTCTCTTCTTCTCTTTCTCTCTCTCTCTCTCTCTTTGGCCATTCCCTCTTTTTCTCTTTATGTTTCTGCTGTTTTTCCCCTTTCCCTCACTCTTTCTCTCTCTCTTTCCCTTCTCACTCTCTTCCTCCTTACACTCTTTCCACTATCTTTTCCTCTCTCTCTCTCTCTCTCTCTCTCTCTCTCTCTCTCTCTCTCTCTCTCTCTCCAATAAGCAAAGATGAGAGAGAGGGGGAAGAAAGTTTGGTCAATAAAGTTAAGAATAGATGACAAGACATTTGAAAGTATTATGTTGGCTCTGCTAATTAATTTTCAGTTCTTTTAATTATCAGCCTCCCTATTATTTGGAAAATGTCAAAATTTCTAAAAACCATTCCTAAGATTAATTAAAAACTTACCATATTGATCATTGAATATATCTTTTTTTATGTTTTCTTCTCTTTTTTTCATATAATTATCCAGAAAATAAGGCAAAATGATGAATGACGTGAACCTATAGAAATACAGAAATTAGAAGGAGATTATCACCTTTTCTATTCTTCTTCCTTAACCACCTGGAATTTATTTAAGTCATTAAAATCCATAATATTTTCTGCTAATAAAAATATTAACACAAAAAAGATTCAGGCATACTGCGTACAAAACCGATTTCTACGAAAGATGAAATAATATCCGTGAATTTAAAACCAATGAAAACAGTTAAATTCTAATCTGGCACCGGAACTGAGAAAGAAAAGAGAAATGGAACTATTTACACCCACAACACCGCACACATTATCATTTTTTATGTTAACGTTACACATTGTTTTTTTGTTTGTTTTTTTGTTTTTTGTTGTTTGCTTTTGTTGTATTTTTTTCGTTTTGTTTTTGTTTATTTCTTTTGCTTTTTACGTTTGTCAAGTGTCACCACATCCATGGAGACAATCAGAGATTAAGCGAATTACTTCATAAAGAAATAGGGAAAAATGGTGGCCAAATGCAGCCCCTAGGGATTCCATTAAAGAAAAATGCTGAATTTTTAAAAGAAGACGAATCAAAGAAAACGATTTTGGAATAATCAGCATTTCGTATTAAAAAGAAAGAATAGTGAATTCCTCGCGTGTTTGTTTATAAGCGTGTGTTGTGTATGTGAGGATATTCATGACCCTGTATGTATGTATGTATGTATGTATGTATGTGTGCGACAGTGCGTGCTTTCACATCTTTGTGTGTAGGTTTACGCTACATTCTGTATCGCACACACACACGTGTAATTTTAAGTAAGCATTTGATAAAAATTTTTATGAGTTTGGAACTGTGTATAAATTCATGGAGATTTTAATTATATACAATGTGCGATGGGTAAACTGTCGCCATTTTATATTTTCATTTACAGCATGCGCGTTGCTTGTTTTTGATTTTGTCGACTGCACAGTAGAGTAGGGTCAGTTGGGCACCGTCTGTGATAAAATAAGCATGAAAACGCTATTCACTATGAGCGAAATTTAGATACGGCATACTCTACTGCTTGGAATTCGCACCGGAAGCTCCAATACAAACATTTCAGAGTGTTTGGGTGTCAATTTTAGGAGAGTGCAGAGGATTTGGAAAGAGTTGGATGAGTCTAATGGTGATTACAAAGGTGGTTTGAAGTGATCACTAGTGACGACAACGTTATGTCTACATTCGTCTTCCGACATGGTCTCAGATTCAAAACGAAGGCCTACGTCAAGTGCTTTGGAGAAGTAATGCTGGCCTGGGTCAAGAGGGTGGCTGGTTGAAGACACAGTGTCTGGTAACAGAATTCCGTACCACGCCACACATGCAGGAAAAGCCAGTCATGACTGTCAGACTATGTCTGCAACTATATCCCCCCTTGCATCCGGCAGCCTAACTCCACAGACTGCAACCCACTTGATTATTATATGTAGGGCGAAGTTGAGCGAGAGATCAACAAAATTCCTTGTAACACCAAAAATGAACTGAAGGCAAAGATTATGGCAACATTAACCAACTGAAACAAGGAGACCGTCTACAGAAGCAGAACAGAGATAGAACAAGAACAGTGCGGTTTCGTCAAGGACATTGGAACAAAGAACGCGATATTTATGCTCAGAATGTTATCAGAAAGAGCAATACAAATCTCTTCCTTTGTTTCATAGACGACACAATACATTCGACAGGTCAGTACTTAGATAGGTGACCGCTTGGGAATACCAGGTGCTGTAAGCGTTTAGTGACGGATGTGCGTTGTGGTGCAGTGGATATCAGCTCGGAAAGAGAAATCGGTGAGCCGAGTTCGAATTCCAGTTGAATACCCTGCATTCACTTAAGCACTGGTACCCTTGGGAAAGGTATTAATTCGTCCCTTTCCTCCAGTTATGGGTGTTATGGGTTAAATCACAGGGTAGGACTTTGGGATCCTGCCCTTAAAAACAAATCCCAATAAATCTTGATACTCGAAAAAAAAGTATTACTAGACACAAAACTTATATAAAAACAACAATAAATTGTTGAAAGAAAAAGGTATTACCAGCAATAAATAAATAGAATTTAGTTGTCAATAAATGACCCGCCGAGGTTGATATGCCATAAAACAAAACAACCAACCAACCAACATTCGACAAATTAAGCCATAAAGACTTGATAGAGATGCTAGACAACCTTGAAATATTCATGAAAGATTAGAATAATCAAGAATATATACTGGCAACAAACCGCCTACATACGAACAGGTTGCGAGTTTAGCAGATATACTGGTGTAAAAAAAAGGACGTATCTTCTCGCTATATAATCCTTGCGGAGTAAAAAATATTGTGGTGGAGTTCTTCTATGTACTTGACATGTATGCCTGGATATGTGTATAACTACTTTGTGTTTTCTATGCAATTGAATGTAGTTCCTTGTTATATCCCGAAAAGGAATACAGTAGAAAATGATCAGTTGCAGAATGGAACTCCACACCAGGAATAAGAAATACAGATTTATTGTATTAAGGTAGAATTAACAATAATACACATATCCACTGGTTGCAGCGGAATCGACTATCGAATAGTGAATGCCTGTATTTACTAGCCTTCCCACGCAAGGCCAGATGTGACACATGGTCATTTTATAGTGGGTATTCCCGGCCATATAGCCGGGCCAAAAAATGTCTGTCTATTTTTCCCCAGTCGTGGATCTACCCTTCGGCGGAACCACGACTGGGTTTGTGCTCTCTGCTCGGAAGCAGAGAGCTGACAGTGTCATAGAGGAGTCAGGCGAATGCCTAAGACCTTTTGTATTTACTAGCCTTCCCACACAAGGCCAGATGTGACACATGGTCATTTTATTGTGGGTATAACCGGCCATATAGCCGGGCCAAAAAATCTCTGTCTATTTTTCCCCAGTCGTGGATCTACCCTTCGGCGGAACCACGACTGGGTTTGTGCTCTCTGCTCGGAAGCAGAGAGCTGACAGTGTCATAGAGCAGTCAGGCGAATGCCTAAGACCTTTTCTGTATATACTAGCCTTCCCACGCAAGGCCAGATGTGACACATGGTCATTTTATTGTGGGTATTCCCGGCCATATAGCCGGGCCAAAAAATCTCTGTCTATTTTTCCCCAGTCGTGGATCTACCCTTCGGCGGAACCACGAGGGTTTGGGTTTGTCTCTCTGCTCGGAAGCAGAGAGCTGACAGTGTCATAGAGCAGTCAAGCGAATGCCTAAGACCTTTTGTATTTACTAGCCTTCCCACACAAGGCCAGATGTGACACATGGTCATTTTATTGTGGGTATTCCCGGCCATATAGCCGGGCCAAAAAATCTCTGTCTATTTTTCCCCAGTCGTGGATCTACCCTTCGGCGGAACCACGACTGGGTTTGTGCTCTCTGCTCGGAAGCAGAGAGCTGACAGTGTCATAGAGCAGTCAGGCGAATGCCTAAGACCTTTTGTATTTACTAGCCTTCCCACGCAAGGCCAGATGTGACACATGGTCATTTTATTGTGGGTAGTCCCGGCCATATAGCCGGGCCAAAAAATCTCTGTCTATTTTTCCCCAGTCGTGGATCTACCCTTCGGCGGAACCACGACTGGGTTTGTGCTCTCTAAGACCTTTTCTGTATTTACTAGCCTTCCCACGCAAGGACAGATGTGACACATGGTCATTTTATTGTGGGTATTCCCGGCCATATAGCCGGGCCAAAAAATCTCTGTCTATTTTTCCCCAGTCGTGGATCTACCCTTCGGCGGAACCACGACTGGGTTTGTGCTCTCTGCTCGGAAGCAGAGAGCTGACAGTGTCATAGAGCAGTCAGGCGAATGCCTAAGACCTTTTGTATTTACTAGCCTTCCCACGCAAGGCCAGATGTGACACATGGTCATTTTATTGTGGGTAGTCCCGGCCATATAGCCGGGCCAAAAAATCTCTGTCTATTTTTCCCCAGTCGTGGATCTACCCTTCGGCGGAACCGCGACTGGGATTGTGCTCTCTGCTCGGAAGCAGAGAGCTGACAGTGTCATAGAGCAGTCAGGCGAATGCCTAAGACCTTTTCTGTATTTACTAGCCTTCCCACGCAAGGCCAGATGTGACACATGGTCATTTTATAGTGGGTAGTCCCGGCCATATAGCCGGGCCAAAAATATGTCTGTCTATTTTTACCGAGTCGTGGTTCTGCCCTTCGGCGGAACCACGACTGGGTTTGTGCTCTCTGCTCGGAAGCAGAGAGCTGACAGTGTCATAGAGCAGTCAGGCGAATGCCTAAGACCTTTTGTATTTACTAGCCTTCCCACGCAAGGCCAGATGTGACACATAGTCATTTTATTGTCGGTATAACCGGCCATATAGCCGGGCCAAAAAATGTCTGTCTATTTTTCCCCAGTCGTGGATCTACCCTTCGGCGGAACCACGACTGGGTTTGTGCTCTCTGCTCGGAAGCAGAGAGCTGACAGTGTCATAGAGGAGTCAGGCGAATGCCTAAGACCTTTTGTATTTACTAGCCTTCCCACACAAGGCCAGATGTGACACATGGTCATTTTATTGTGGGTATTCCCGGCCATATAGCCGGGCCAAAAAATGTCTGTCTATTTTTCCCCAATCGTGGTTCTACTCTTCGGCGGAACCACGACTGGGTTTGTGTTCTCTGCTCGGAAGCAGAGAGCTGACAGTGTCATAGAGGAGTCAGGCGAATGCCTAAGACCTTCAGTATTTACTAGCCTTCCCACGCAAGGCCGGATGTGACACATGGTCATTTTAATGTGGGTATTCCCGGCCATATAGCCGGGCCAAAAATATGTCTGTCTATTTTTACCGAGTCGTGGTTCTGCCCTTCGGCGGAACCACGACTGGGTTTGTGCTCTCTGCTCGGAAGCAGAGAGCTGACAGTGTCATAGAGGAGTCAGGCGAATACCTAAGACCTTTTGTATTTACTAGCCTTCCCACACAAGGCCAGATGTGACACATGGTCATTTTATAGTGGGTATTCCCGGCCATATAGCCGGGCCAAAATATCTCTGTCTATTATTCCCCAGTCGTGATTCTACCCTTCGGCGGAACCACGACTGGGTTTGTGCTCTCTGCTCGGAAGCAGAGAGCTGACAGTGTCATAGAGGACTCAGGCGAATGCCTAAGACCTTCTGTATTTACTAGCCCTCCCACGCAAGGCCGGATGTGACACATGGTCATTTTAATGTGGGAATTCACAGCCATATAGCCGGGCCAAAAATATGTCTGTCTATTTTTACCGAGTCGTGGTTCTGCCCTTCGGCGGAACCACGACTGGGTTTGTGCTCTCTGCTCGGAAGCAGAGAGCTGACAGTGTCATAGAGGAGTCAGGCGAATGCCTAAGACCTTTTGTATTTACTAGCCTTCCCACACAAGGCCAGATGTGACACATGGTCATTTTATAGTGGGTATTCCCGGCCATATAGCAGGGCCAAAAATCTCTGTCTATTATTCCCCAGTCGTGATTCTACCCTTCGGCGGAACCACGACTGGGTTTGTGCTCTCTGCTCGGAAGCAGAGAGCTGACAGTGTCATAGAGCAGTCAGGCGAATGCCTAAGACCTTTTGTATTTACTAGCCTTCCCACGCAAGGCCGGATGTGACACATGGTCATTTTAATGTGGGTATTCCCGGCCATATAGCCGGGCCAAAAATATGTCTGTCTATTTTTACCGAGTCGTGGTTCTACCCTTCGGCGGAACCACGACTGGGTTTGTGCTCTCTGCTCGGAAGCAGAGAGCTGACAGTGTCATAGAAAAGTCAGGCGAATGCCTAAGACCTTTTCTCGTCGTACCGCTTGTTACCGTCTTTTATAGAGTAGAGCATTCTATTCTCGGGGATGGTAGAATGTTCCACTATAACAGTCCTTTTTGTGTGTATATGTGAATTTTGTTTCTATGCTTGTGTATATGTGTTTGTATTAATATACGCGTGTATGTATGGTTTTAAAAAGTGGATATGTGGGTATGTAAATACGAGAGTTTATATATCCATCAAATATTTTCATGTATATTTGGGTAGCCATCTTTCATTTAAAAACAACCGACAAGAAAGATTTTATTAATTTTTTATTTAATTTTTCCAGTATTCTTACATGTTTCGTTTTTGCTGGAGGTAAGACATTTAAAAATGTTCCATAACTTTTTGACTTTCCAAGCGCTTTCAGCCTCTTCACAGGTCATTTTCAATAATGTTATAATTCCTTCAATTTCTGGTGTATGCTCATTTCTTTCCGGGTCCCAACCAGAGACCTAAGGTCAGTAATGGTTTTATGACATTTTCTACTGAGCATTTTTTGAGAAAAGGTGAAAAAAGCAAAATCACGTACATTTTACAACGATAAAGACGTTCGTAAGATATGGACTGTACTTGTTGAAACAAGTTTTTGTATTTTTTTAAGGCTTGGGCTACCAGGAATACCGTCACTGAGTCTTTCGGAATTCCAATCAATTCTAGAGCTCCAACTACAATCGGAATTATTGATATCCTCATGAGCCACATTTTTGAGATTTCGGTTTCAAGGTCTTTGTATTTTGATTGCTGCTGTTGTTGTTGCTGTTGAATATATTATAAAATCCTTTCGAAACAGGAAGACTTTCTGTCCGGAAGTGACCTAATAAATTCATAAAAGGCCCACAAGTTTAAATTTTTAGGGGATACTTTAAAATCTGATGTAAGTAGGCGGTACTTATTCAACGCGATATGCTTACGGCAATATCACGTTGAATACACCGATTCGCGTTCGATCACAGAAGTTAAGCAACGTGAGCCTGATCAGTACTTAAATGGGTGACCGCTTGGGAATACCGGGCGCTGTAAGCGTTTAATGACGAATGTGCGTGCTTACGGCAATATCGCGTTGAATACACCAGTTCGCGTTCGATCACCGAAGTTAAGCAACGTGAGCCTGGTCAGTACTTAAATGGGTGACCGATTGGGAATACCAGGCGCTGTAAGCGTTTAGTGACGGGTGTGCGTTGTGGCGCAGTGGATGTCGGCTTGGAAAGAGAAATCGGTGAGCCGAGTTCGAATTCCAGTTGAGTATCCTGAATTCACTTAAGCACTGGTACCTTTTTGGAAAGGTATTAATCCGTCACTTCCCTCCAGTTATGGGTTAAATAACAGGATGGGGCCTGGAGGCAACCCATCCAGTGTTGGTGTCACAATAAAAACACCCTTGGTAGCCCTGGCGAAGCATCAAGTATTCAGCTATTTGACAAGATTATGAATTTCGCTATAAACTGAGCCGGGGTTCCAAATGCACAGGGAATAGTGGAGCGGGTGTCGTGAGTTCGATCTCGGCCGAGGCCGCAGGATGACGACGAGGCGGTACTTTATTGTTAAATATTAGGTTGGAATGTTAAGTCGTATTTAAAGATAGAAAAGAGAAAATTAATCTTTGTCCTTAACTAATATATGTAATCAACATAATATTTCCTCTTAATATTAGTGATACAATCGCATCTATTTGACACATAGTTGATACGTTTGAATGTTTCAAGACAAAAATCATTCAACATCAGTTTTAAGCTTGTTGTGTTGCTTCGTTTTGGTATAATTAGAAGATAACACAAACTTGAATTAATGATGCTTATTTTTGGTATAAAACTTTAGGTTTTTACATCAAGTTACAACCTTTAAATTTTGGGTGGATACAGGAGCGGACTAGCTACATTCTCTTCACTGTGGGATGCTAGTAGTAAAGGAGCCTATCCCTTCTGGACTCTAGTGGTCAACTCACTAGCGTCTTCCTCTTTTCAAATCTCCTACAAAAAACAACTATCCTTAACTCCTACTTCTTACTCCTACTCTTACTTCTACTCCTACCAAAAGAAACGGTTCCTTATTTTGCCGCCCAATTTTGAATTCTTGGCGTCAGTGTGTCTATCTTTTTCTATTTTTAGAACACTCGCCATTTTATAAACCATAACAAGCTCTTCATAAGTAATAAACTATTTTTCGTCTAAATATTTTACAACGTTCAGAAAATATGAAGCGAGGTCGAAAGAGTAAGTAGGGTGAGGAGAAGTTCCCATACTTAGAGCCATAATATTTTCCTGGCTGACTCGGGTGATATATACTCTTGAGTAAGAGTAACACTCCATTAAGATGGGTGCGTTTTCTGCAGATTCATCTGCAATGCTTACAACTGAAATAGTTCTCCTCTTCGTTTTTCGTTTAGCACTTCCAGATATTTGACAACCTGAAAGCGTAACTTTATCAAGTGTAGTCAGAGGTGAATTCCTCTTTTCTAATGGATGCTAACAATTTTAGATGGGTATGATTACACAAAACACACCTTTATCACCGTTAAAATGCCAAATACAGGTGGAGGATAACAGAATCAAACAAGTACAAGAATTTAAGTACCTAGGAAGTGTTCTAACAGGAGATGGAAAGTGCGACACGGAGATCCGAAGGCGAATTGGCATGGCAAAGGACGCGTTCCAGAAGATGAGCAAAATACTAACACACAGGAAAATCTCAATAGAAACGAAGAAAAGAGTGCTAGACTGCTACGTGATGTCAGTTCTTCAATACGGCTGTGAATGCTGGACAATATCATCGAAAATGAGGACAAAACTGGAAGCGGCCGAAATGTGGTTCTACAGAAGGATGCTACGGATATCGTGGACTGAGCATATAAGCAACGACGAGGTGTTAGAAAGAATGGCAACAAAAAGGAAATTGATGCTGAGCATCAGGAAGAGACAACTGAAGTTCCTGGAACATGCAATGAGGAAGGAGAGCCTGGAGAACCTGATACTGACTGGACAGATAGAAGGAAGGAGAGACAGAGGAAGGCAGCGGATAACATATTTGCAGGGTCTGATCAGGTGGATGACGGAAAGGGGGGTTGCCAGGAGCAACAGGAGCAAACATACTAAGAGCCACAAGGAATAGGGAGACGTGGAGAGCCATGATCGCCTACGTCCTGAAGGGACAGGGCACATAGAAGAAGAAGAAGAAGAAGAAGAAGAAGAATTCTACCCTTGAAAGATTCGGTGGAACGCTACTATTCATTGATAAATTCTTTATAAAAGAATTCTTTGATAAAGCTAGGAAGCAGTCAGACGATGAAGAGCACATTGACAAGCTCAAACACATTTCTGTATTGAAGGTGTTTTATTATCAAAGTGTCACTTGTATTAAACTGTTTTGTTAATTCCTATGTAGTTTGCTTAGGATTTTACTCAACTTCGGTTCGTAAAAACTCATTGCGGACAGAAATTGCTTGTCCAGGACGAAGGAAATTTTAGAGAGAAAAATGTCTTCATTGAAACTGGTCACACCAATCTTGATATATTCGGGGCTTCGTTTCTATAGATAGAACAAAATCTTGATGTGGCTTCCACTGCTGAAGGACTATTCTGAATTCATATAACATACATGGTTTTATATGGATCGAATCTAAGCACATTTTAAAATAAATATTTTACACACTTTGTTATTAAGTATTTTTCAAAGTAAAAATGATAATAGAATGTAAAAATCATTAGTTATTTTATCGTAAGTATTGGAAAGGTAATCTTAAAGTCACTCAGTTAAGTGCCATACGTAATACACGCTTGGACGATCATGTCTTGAAAGAGACATGACTGACTGGGCAGAATATTTTCCAGCAGTAGGTTGCCATTACTTTTTGTGGTAGACTGTTTGCCAATCAAAACTATAGAACCCAATCTGTACTGCTATTTACCCCATAGCTGGAATGAGAATATATATATATATATATATATATATATATATATATATATATATATATATATATATATATTCTTTTTAATCATTTCACCCCGAGCAAGGCATTCTACTGCCACTGTTGCGCAGGGGGTTACATAGGGTCGGAGAAGTGATGGGAAAAGGATGGTTAGATATAGGAAATGTCAGAAGGAGGGTGATAGACGGGTAAGGGTACCGAGAATGAGGGTTGGTTAGATGGTGAGAGTGTTTGAGAGAATAGAGGCAAGTTAGTGTGTTAGGAGGTGTCTATTGACCTTACATTTAAACTCCTGGAGATTGTAGCCGTCGGGGAAGCAGGTATGTGGAAGGGAATTCCACAGGCGGGAAGCGCGAGAAAAGAAGCTGTTGGAGTAGAAATTACGGTTACATCTTATCTGTTTCACTGTAAAAGGGTGGGGCCTAGTTGCTAATCTAGTATCTCGTGTAAATTCGTACCTAGGCGGCACCAATGACCTAAGTTCATCGGACAGAAGCCGTGAAAGTACTTATAGAAGAGGCACAGGGAAGCCACGTCATGCCGGTGAGAGAGTGGTTGCAGCCGGTCCGCCAAGACAGGATTGATCACGTTACAGATTCTCCGTTGTATTTTGTCAAGAAGCTCGAGGAGAGTAGCAGGGGCACCCGACCAGATGTGACAGCAGTATTCAATACATGGGCGGATGGTAGATTTATATATGTGCAGGATAGATTCAGACGGGAAAAATTTCCGGTCCCTGCACAGAGAACCGACCTTCATAGCAGCGGACTTAGCAATGGATTCGATATAGTCATTCCATTTGAGGTCCGCCGAGACTGTAAGGCCAAGGAGGAGTAATGTTTTACTCTCAGGGAGGCAAGCCTGTTCCATTCTAATGGGAGGTAATACCTTCCCTTAGGATATTTGCGCGTAAATATCCACTGATCCACAGTCAGATTTTCAATGTTTGTTTGGGGTATTTTTCATTATTATTACCAATTTCCTTTAAAGTTCTTCATGTGATTACACTAATGATCGAAACCCAAACGTATTTTCATATGCGCCAACTTATACTCACGCAAATCTACGCATACAAATATATATAAGTCCAAATGTATTCAATCAGCCAACATTACACAGAGATTACGTACGTGTGTTTAATACTTTTATTTTTAAATAGAACCCCCTTTCATATACTTGCAAAAAGTAATAATACATTAACATAGGTCAATTGCTTCAAATACCAATCGTATAATAGCCAACTCAAAAAATAAAAGAATTTTAAGTTGATTTAAATCAGTGGTTCTCAACTTTTTTAAACATGGACCACTTTTACTCTTAATTGTTTTGGTAAACCTCATAATGAGAAAAAAAAAGCTTCTCTTATTTTTCTAATAGATAAGTTTAGGAATTGTATTATAGAAATGGATGTGCGTTGTGGTACAGTGGATATCGACTCGGAACAAGAAACCGGGGAGCCGAGTTCGAATTGCAGTTGAATCCATTGTATTCACTTACGCGCAAATACCCTTGGGAAAGGTATTAATCCGTCTCTTCCTTCCAGCTATGGGTTAAATAGCAGGACAGATTGGGTTCTATAGCCTTGGTCGGCAACCAGTCTACCGCAGAAAGCAATGGCAACCTACTGCGCTACTGCGGGATAATCTTCTGCCCAGTCAGTCATGTCTCTTTCGAGACATGATCGCCCAAGCGTGTATCACGTATGGCACTTAACTGACTGATTATAGAAATAGTAAACGTATATGATTTAATTTGAAGTAGTAAAACTAATTTAATGAAAATTAATTTGCATTTAACAACTAAATTCTAAGAAATGTTTAGGCACTCTGGTAAAATAACTCATAATAAACCATCTTAAAATATGTGAGTAATTAATAAATTTAAAAAAGTGCAGATTTATTTAATGAAATTCCTGGGGTTGATGCTGCTGCTGAAGAGGTTAAAATTGTTAATCTCTCCTTTATAAATGACCCTTATATAATTTACTTACCTGGCACATTTTTGTGTCGGGTGAGGACGAAAAATCATCTCTCAGTTGCGTCTCTGCCCTCGAAGACAGAGTGCGGATCAGTCCGAGGACAGAGATGCATCTGATAAAAATTATATCGAGTCGATGCCCGTTCCCGAGGAACAGTGCCCCGCGGCCGCGCCATCCCATTGCACCAGAGAGGTGGACCAGGTGCTCGTCACCGGGGTCAACGCAACCGGCAGTTGCGGGGACTGGGGAATTTTTGTTCCTTCGCCCGTTCGTACGCGTTCGGGCTCCCTACGTTAAAAAAAGACCTCGTGTCACATTTCACTCCAGTGAGGGAGTAGGGTAAATATCCTTACCTGGTACAGGTGAGAATCCAAATCATCTCTCAGTTGCGTCTCTGTCCTCGAAGACAGAGTGTGGATCAGTTGTATCTCTGTCCGAGGACAGGCATGCAATTGATAAAAATAATATTGTGAGATGCCCGGTCTCGGAAAATAGTGTCCCGAGGTCGCCCCACCCCATTGCACTAGAGGGGTAGACCGGTGCTCGCCACCGGGGCCAGCGCGACCGGCAGCTGCGGGGACTGGGCAACTTTTGTGCCTTACCCGTTCGTACGCGTCCAGGTTCCCCACATTATTCTTTGATCTTGTGTCGCATCCACTTCTTAGTGGGAGGAGGGGAAAGAAGTAAATACATCTTTATATAATTTATCTAATTAATTAATTTTATTAGTAATTTGTATAATATTTTGTTATTGATCTTATTTTTTTATGTTTTATATTAATTAATTTATATAAATATTTTATTTTATTTTATTAATATTTAAAATTAATATTTTTATTTTTTATTAATATATTAAATTATTTTATATAATAAATAATAATCTTTATATAATTTTTTTTACATATAATTCTTCCTTTATATATCTTTCTCGGTTTCTTTTTTCAATCCAATAATTCAGTCGAGTAAAAGGGACGCTAACTTACATCGCTTGATCTCGTTATCTGTTATTTCGAGAGGTGTTTTTATTATTTCTAATATTTTAATATGGCAAAGATTACTATAGAAATTCCAATTTTCAGTTGTAACACCCGTTCCGAAGTAAAATTGCCCTGTGGACCACTAAAAATATTCCCGTAGAGAGGTTTACGGGAATATTTTTAGTGGTCCATAGGGCAATTTAGTGGTCCATAGGAACCTGCTGTATTTTGTGTGGACCATCAGTAATATTATATGAAACCCTAGGTTAATATTCATGCAATGAGGAAGGATGGCTTGTAGAACCTGATACTAACAGGCTAGATCGATGGAAAAAGAGACAGAGGAAAGCAGCGGATAACATATTTAAAAGGCCTGAGCAGGTGGATGACAGAACGGGGGCTGAGAGACGTTACAGGGGAAAGCGGGCTAAGAGACACCAGGGATAGGGAGACGTGGAGGGCCATGATCGCCTCCGTTCTGAAGGGACAAGGCACATAAAAGAAGAAGAGGGTTAATATGGACCCTGGTTGAGAACTACTGATTGATAACGTCAACATTAAGACTTAACACCGTTTTCACACTAAAAGTATCACTATGAATAAACTCATTCTTAACAATCCCAAGAATAAGATAAAAATATATCAGAAAATACAAAGCATGGCGATCATGTCTCGAAAGAGATATGACTGACTGGGCAGAAGATTATCCCGCAGTAGGTTGCCATTGCTTTCTGCGGTAGACTGGTTGCCGACCAAGGCTATAGAACCCAATCTGTCTTGTTATTTAATCCATAACTGGAGGGAAGAGACGGATTAATACCTTTCCCAAGGGTATTTGTGCGTAAGTGAATGCAATGAATTCAATTGGAATTCGAACTCGGCTCCCCGATTTCTCGTTCCGAGCCGATATCGACTGCACCACCACGCACATCCTTCTCGGCGGCTTTGATACGAGATCTAAAACGTTAACAAACCCAAATCAGATAATCTTTATCTTGTTTGGACATTGTTCAGAGATGTTATAATGTTATGTAGGCGTTGACTGACTTTCCTCTTGCATACGCACTTTACGTAGTAGCCCAACGGATTCAGGTCTGGAGAGCTAAGAAGCGGTATGTTTGGGGAAAACGTGATCATGGAGTTTGTCACTCAACTCTTCTTGGGTTGTCTTGGTCTTAGGAGACAGCGCAGGGTCTTGTTGGTAGGTGTTCAGTATTCCTTTGCTCACGCTCTCTATCCAAAGCCTCACAACCACTTTTCGTTGGGTTCATCGACCTTTACAACTAGAGTCAGTCAGTCAGTGAAACAGGCTTGGACGATCATGTCTCGAAAGAGATATGACTGACTGGGCAGAAGATTATCCCGCAGTAGGTTGCCATTGCTTTCTGTGGTAGACTGGTTGCCGACCAAGGCTATAGAACCCAATCTGTCCAGTTATTTGACTCATAGCTAGAGGGGGAACAGTTTATTACTTCATAACAATAGAAAACCGATCCCCCACCTTATAACCAGTAGAAGTCTTTAATCATGTTTCCAACTATTATATTCAGTCAGACAGTTAAGTGCCATAAGTGAAACACGCTTGGACGATCATGTCTCGAAAGAGATATGACTGACTGGGCAGAAGATTATCCCGCAGTAGGTTGCCATTGCTTTCTGTGGTAGACTGGTTGCCGACCAAGGCTATAGAACCCAATCTGTCCAGTTATTTGACTCATGGCTAGAGGGGGATCAGTTTATTACTTCATAACAATAGAAAACAGATCCCCCACTTTATACCCAGTAGAAGTCTTTAATCATGTTTCCAACTATTATATTCAGTCAGACAGTTAAGTGCCATAAGTGAAACACGCTTGGACGATCATGTCTCGAAAGAGATATGACTGACTGGGCAGAAGATTATCCCGCAGTAGGTTGCCATTGCTTTCTTCGGTAGACTGGTTGCCGACCAAGGCTATAGAACCCAATCTGTCCTGTTATTTGACTCATAGCTAGTGGGGGATCAGTTTATTACTTCATAACAATAGAAAACCGATCCCCCACTTTATACCCAGTAGAAGTCTTTAATCATGTTTCCAACTATTATATTCAGTCAGACAGTTAAGTGCCATAAGTGAAACACGCTTGGACGATCATGTCTCGAAAGAGATATGACTGACTGGGCAGAAGATTATCCCGCAGTAGGTTGTCATTGCTTTCTGCGGTTACGATTAGAGAAAGCAGTTAAAAACTATTACATCTCCCTCGTTGCTCTTGATTCCTAGAACATGACGGTTGCTAGAAACTTTAGATTGTCTTTAGGGTCTCTGCATAAACATCTGTCAGTTCTTTTGACCTTTTGTCCCTGATCAACGTTTTTTATCACTACAGAAAAACGAAATCATTCCAAGCTGTTGATGTTGCTATTTGCTCAGGTGGTTATCTTTTGTATTTGCAGGCATGAATTAGCCTCTCCCCATCACATAAACAATTTATCGAAGGTCCTCACGAACAATTTTTCAATAGAGTGTCTTAGAACCATGAGCTCCTAAGCAATGATGTTAATTTATTTTTGGGGGCTTCTTATCGATTATTTTGTATTCCAATAATATTAGGATCCTTAGCTTGTTGTATCTTAGAATTTATAGGAACTCGTTAATTTCAAAATATTTTGCTTAAACAAACAAGATATTTCCGATCTAAACTTATTTGTAAATGGAACATTGTCTGTGTGTGTGTGTGTGTGTTCGTTACCTATAGATTCTGAAACGGCTGAACCGATTTTCTTGAAAATTTACACAGTTGTAATATAAGCGTCTGCGAGTGTTCTTAGCTAAGTTTTGTGTCAAGGTACCCCCGATAAATATCGAATATCGATAATCGAAAAAATCGGGTTATGGAAGGAGTGGTCCGATTTTAATCAAATTTGATACCCTTATAGACAAAGACATAAGAAACGATATTCAGCAGTTTTAAGGTTACAGTTCTTACAATAGTGCAGAAAATCGATAATATATATATATATATATATATATATATATATATATAAGGCAAGATGTTTGTGTGTGTGTCTGTTTATCTGCCTGTATGTCTATATTTTTTCAGCCCTTTTATTTTAGTTTTTGCTTTGGGTTTGCCTCTAAGTAGGTATAATTGTAGTTCTTAGTCTCAGCCATGATACCATTTACTCAGAGGACTTATTTAGCCTTCAAAATTCAGTTTACAACGAAAAAAACTTATTTGATATCAATACCAGGAAATCAAAATTTGACTTACATCCATTCATTTTTCTTTCAGTCTGTGGTTTCGCTTTAACTGGAAACAACTATCGCTTTTTAGACTTTCGTGCCAACGTCCAAAGAGTCTGAGCTCCAGGACCATGGATTAATTTTAAAGCTTTCATTACACCCGAGCAACGCCGGGCTATACTGCTAGTATATTGATAAATCTTTATTAATGGATCCTTGAAAAATACATATTACCTAATCTTATAAATAAACTAAACAACATTGAACGTACCATCGAATTTACTCCTGAAACTGAAACAAAATTTATATTTTTTTCATAACCTGTTAAATTGTGTAGATAATTATCTAATACTAAAGAACTGTTAAAAATCAAGCAACAAAAATTATGCTTTCATCCCACAACAACAAAATTAAACCCAATAGAATGATCATCATTTTCTACTTAAGCGTAAATAGAATTTGTATCCCTCAGTGTTTATACAATGAAAGTGCGTAGAAAATACTTCTAAACTTTACGAATTATTAATGAAAAATAGAAAGCTTCATAAATCTAGAAAAATTAAGAAAAATATACCAAATAATCTTTAGAAAACTAAATACATATTACCTACCAACTCAATAATGACTACAATTAAAAAGAATTTATGTAAAATGTTGGGACTTAGAAAATTCACCAAAATCAATAAATATATAAAAATTCATTTTCAAATTCATCCTACATATACAATTTTTTTTCTAATCTAAAAATAAACACATAAAAGCAGATTTGTTGTTATCCTTTCTTCGACATCCCCTGTACCCTGTGTTTTTAGGGAATTTGTTTTTGTTTTGTTTTTTCTTTTTTTCTTTTTTACTCACTATAACCCCCTGCGCACCAGTGTTGGTCCTTTTTTGCTTGGTGTGAAATGATTATTAAAAAAATTATTTATTTACAAAACGATACACTCAAATAATTATTTGTTCATAATTCTTAATATAATCCCAACTTATTGAATGTAGTTTCAATTAAAAGCAAAACGTTTAATTGGTATTGAAACGAAAATGTATGGAAAGAGCATTAATTTCGGTCAATTTACACCCAACAACGTACCACCCTTCATCAGAAAACTACTGTTTTTACAATGTTAGATATTTTTAAAACGATGCAGATAAAATTAAAAATAAGAGACGAATGTGCTACAAAGCTGAATTAAATTGGCTAGGTTGTGAATTTCGTCACCTCAGACGCTAACACTTTAAAAAAGTTAAGCGTCCTCGTTTCTTTAGCCTTTCTGATATAAAATTGTAGTCGGTGTTTGTTTTATTTCTCTCTAACCCACCAATTTTTCACCTCGGGGTTCTTGACAGAATCCAACGTAGAATCTGTAATGTGATAGATACCGACTTGGCAGCTCGGCTATAGTCGCTATCTCACCGACGTGACGTGGCTTCCCGGTGCCTCTTCTATAAATACTTTCACGGCTTCTGCTCCAATTAACTTAAATCACTGGTGCCTCTTAGGTATGAATTTACACGAAGCTACTAGATTAGCAACTAGGTCCTATCCTTTTACAGTGAAACTGATAAAATGTTACCGCAATTTCTACTCTAACAGCTTCTTTTATCGCACATCCCGTCTGTGGAATTCCCATCCATATGCTTGCTTCCCCGACAGCTACAATCTCCAGGAATTGAAATATAAGGTCAATAGACATCTCCTATCTCACTAACTCGCATCCATTCTCTCAATCTCTTTTCCCTCTACTCCACCCCTATTCTCGGTATCCTCACCCGTCTTTTACCCTCCTCCTGACATTTTCCATAACTAACCCCGCTTTCTCATCACTTTCCCCTATGTAACCCCCTGCGCAACAGTGGCAATAGAATGCGTTGCTTGGGGGTTAAACATTTAAAAAACTGTGTGTGGTTTTGATAATTGCTTGCCAAGGTAGACATGTGAATCTTTTTACTTAAATCCAGGAAATACAGATAAAATAAACAAAAAATACTTATCAAAACCTTTCCTTAGTCATTAACAATATATATATTTATATATATTGTCAATGACCAAAGAAAGGTTTTGATAAGTATTGAGGCTCAGTTAGAGAAACGATTGATATAATCATAAAGAATATTTACAACAATCCATCTCGCTCTCCATTAAAAATTAGACCTAACATATTACGGAAACTACCTTTCACTTGCACCACCGAGATTCCCTTCTATGACCATCAAAATAATATCTACGTACAACATGTTTCAATGAATTCAGTTCTGGGATCAACACTTAGTAACTTTTACATGGCTGATCGTAAAACTAAGATATTTAACACCAATAAAAAATATCCTCCATTTACCTAAAATGCGTAGGTGATATTCTCATCTTAGTCAAAAATAAAGATGAAATACTGGAACTAGAAAAAACCTTCCTAAAAACACGGTTATTAAGTTCACATACGAATTTAACAATGATAATGAAATCCCTTTCCTTGACATATTGATAGTCACTAATAATAATATATTTACTACCTCAGCATATAAAAGACCAACTAGCATAAATACGTGTACTCTGAGCTACAAAAGTGATTGTTCGAACTATTACAAAATAGCGATTCTACAAAATTTAATAAACCGTACAAAAACTCTTTGACGAAAAAGTTTTTTTACACTGAATGTGCCTGACGATTGCATTTAGCATAAAACAGACTGTCGCCTCTGGATGTTGACCAGTGTCAACTTTTACATTTGCATACCATATATCCCTGACATTGAGCACCTTAACTCGCAAACGTAACATATCTGAAAACTATATATTATCATATATATATATATATATATATATATATATATATATATATATATATTAATATGCTTAATTACAATAAAGCAGCACTAATAATTAAAGACGAAACGTCCGAAAAATGCTAACCTAACAGTAACTTAAATCGTCAAATAACCCAAAGAGGATTACCTCGTATGTTAAATAATGGGGAAGAAAAAAAAAGAAACAAGCCGCGCACAAGAACAATACGTCTAGTGCTCGTTTGAAAGAAAAAAAAACCCCAAGACGAAACCTTAACAGTAAAGTGGTCTATACGAGAACACTATATATATATATATATATATATATATATATATATATATCCTTTCATTAGTAGATCGATAAGATTTTTGATTTTTCAATGAATATAATCTCAACTGCAGTCAAACAACGACGACGTCGATGTATTATATATATATATATATATATATATATATATATATATATATATATTTAGAGATTTTAACATAAATATGTTATAATATCATTACAAAAGAAGTACCTATTTTGTTTCGAGACTACTTGGATACGGATTATTGTTCCATCCATACCTACCCTATACTTGCATATATATATATATATATATATATATATATATATATGTGTGTGTGTGTGTGTGTGTGTGTGTGTGTGCATGTATGTATAAATGAAAATAATAAGTAAAGAACAGGTAGAAAAGTGTCTTTAATCTAACGTGTTTCACTTTATTGAACTCCTTAGAGATTTGTTTGTTGACACGTGCGTTATTACGCACGCATACATATAAACAGACAAGCTTTCCTATATATACGCACACTTACACCTAAAATAAATGCCTATTTCTTTATTAAACCTGTCAGGTATCTGACCAAATATTCAACTCATATATATATGAATCATAACTCCGAAACATCATTCGAAAATACGTCTATTTGAACAAAAACTTAAATTAATCATCTATTCTACTAACGTTAAAACGGTTATCTTGCCATCAAAAACATCAATTTACAAGCGAAATCCAAACTACAACGGATCAACATTATTTACGAATCCACGTGTCCTTTGAAGAACTGCGTTCTTGATCCTAATTTCGTATTATAATTATATCGGCCATACCGCCAAGAAACTCACTCGAAGACTCACGCTACATCTCTCTCAATGGCGCTCAATTTGATCTCAATAAAAAACACACATGAAGGTCTACCAAACCCTATCTAGAACATACTTGTTGACAACACAATAATCACAGCATCATCGACATGCAAAAAAGCACTAAAAATAATGGAGGCTTTTTTAAGAAAAACGAAAAGCTCAGGACTCAATAACATCAACTACGAACAGGCTAACAACATGCTGACCGTGTTCGGTACATAACACATACCACTACTCCACATTATACATAACACCACTTACATTCTGTTACAAGTAAAAGAATATTGATCCTCGAAAATGATTAAAATTATAACCGAAAGCGCTCGGATAAACAAAACATCTGGACAATTTTTATATAATTTATGTCCACAAAAGAAAAAATATCATAAGATTATATAAAAAATTACATAAAAACTTAACCATCACACCATGTCTGTCATTTTAAATGAAACCTGAATATATATATATATATATATATATATATATATATATATATATATATATATATATATATCAGCATGCGGTGTAGATATAGAAGAATCCAAAGGAGTATCCTGTACATACAGTGGTAGGATAACACTCTAAGAGAGCTCTATATATCTATGTATATATATATATATATATATAGAGAGAGAGAGAGAGAGCAAATATAAGAAAAAATTAAGGCAGACACGTTATTTCATGGTAAATCGGAAGTGTAGGCCTATTTCAGGCGAACCATCATCAACTTCCGTTTTTATTGTACAGAAGATTTTTCTTTGATTATGCGTTGCGTATATATATATGCTTATGTATGAATGTGTGTGTATTCGTCGAACTGATGTAATGGTGTATTTTTTGTTAAATTTTCTCTTTTAAGGGAGCAAGCTTTATTTTTATTCCGTTTTTAGGGGGTCTTTGTTTGTGATATTTCATTCGTGTAAAATCTTCTGTACGATAAAGACGGAAGATGATGATGGTTCGTTTGAAATAGGCCTACACTTCCGATTTACCATAAAATAACGTGTCTGCCTAAATCTTTTCTTCTATAGGATGGTGAAAAGTTATATACATATGGGATGGTGAAAAGTTTACGATTCGACGCATTTGTAAAATCTGACCAAATCCTAAAATATCCAAATTTTGGAAGGAACTCATTTCTTTGTCAGATGGGGACTTTTCAGCATTTGACAAAGTATCAATAGTAAAACGTAGAAAACGATTCACGCATCAGTTAACAATATTATGAATTTTTCCAGCCCAGGTAACTGATGAGATTTAATTATTCAAATTAAGAAATTAGTTTCATTTATTTACTGCCTTTAAACCAGATTTCATATAAGTAAATTGCTACACAAAATCTATGTTTCAAATGACATCTCCATTTTCTGACAATTAATAAGAAGTGCTGCAAAAAATCTTCATGATTTTTTAGTTCATTTTTTGAATATGTTTAATTGTTAAAACTAATTACATTTGTTGTAACTCGATATGTTTTTCTTTGTACAAGACGCTTCTGTCTAAAAGGGGTTTGGGTTTATTTTTTCATAGTGAATAATTGTTATTGTCGGCAAAATGCGCACACATTTCAGGGCTGCAAAGAAAGCCACTCGTTTCTGGAATTGGCAGAACGGTAAAGTTTTAAGTTTCATGCGCGTGTGTGATGAGCGTGTTCTATCTCATCCAGTTGCAACGAAAACGAAATGCGTTTCTTTTTAAAACCACATTGTTATTCAGTTTATAGTGCTTTGAGAATCAATTATTCTTACTGAGATAAAAACCTAGTTATTTCTTTATTTGTTTTCAGGGTCCTATCATCATGATCACTAGTTCCGTGACCCATCAAGATCGTACGAGCACCACTGCCGAAGCAGAAGTAGGGTGTCTTGGGCAGGATTGACAACTTTAAATTCAGTTTTTTCATTCTCCTTAATCGGTTGCCACCGAAAGCTATAAAACCCAGTCTGCCCTACTTTTTATCTATATCTGGGAGGGGAAGAGAATAGAAGGATTCATACTTTTCCCTAGGGTATTAGAATACTTTTCCTAAGGATATTTTACGTAAAAGAATGTAATGAACTCGACTGGAATTCAAACATTTTTTTCATGCACTTTTTATCCAAATGGTCATTCATTCTTGTTTACAGATGCTCTAATCTTTAATCTTTTAGCGGACCTGTTTGAATTTCAAAGAGATTTTCTAGTTCTAGAATAGCTGCATGTTTGTGTCTAAATTCTAGTTATTTGCACAATTCCTAACACATCACCGTTCATACCCAATCTTATTTACCTCAGTACGCCTTCGCTGCTAATACGCCGCATTCACTATATTTTTAAAGTGCACCTATCTCATCACGGGCAATAGTCATTTCAGCTGCGCCTTCGTTCTGTTAACATTAATGTTCACCGTTCTCAGATACTTAAGAGCCATAAAAAATGTCCACTGAGACGCCAGGTTTATGGAAGCATTTCGTCTGGGATTCCTTTGTTAATTTTCAGATCTTTTCTATTTTTATTCTTAGCAGAGTGCTACATTGTAGTTGCCATGAAGAACATGTCACTGTTTTGAAACAGACTAATGCCGCTTGGTAGTGGTTCCATTGACAATATATATATATATATATATATATATATATATATATATATATATATATATACTAGCAGTATAGCGCGGCGTTGCTCGTTTGTAATGAAAGCTTTAAAACTAATCCATGGTCCTGGAGCTCAGACTTTTTGGACGTTGGCATGAAAGACTAAAAAGCAATAGTTGTTTCCAGTTAAAGCGAAACCGCAGACTGAAAGAAAAATGAATGGATGTAAGGTAAATATTGATTTCCTGGTATCGATATCAAATAAGTTTTTTTTGTTGTAAACTGAATTTTGAAGGCTAAATAAGTTCTCTGAGTAAATGGTATCATGGCTGAGACTAAGAACTACAATTATACCTACTTAGAGGCAAACCCGAAGCAAAAACTAAAATAAAAGGGCTGAAAAAAATGCAGATATACAGGCAGATAAACAGACCCACACACAAATATCTTGCCTTATATATATATATATATATTATCGATTTTCTGCACTATTGTAAGAATTGTAACCTTGAAACTTCTGAATGTCGTTTCTTGTGTCTTTGTCTATGAGTGTAGCAAATTTGATTAAAATTGGACCACTCCTTCTATAACCCGATTTTTTCGATTATCGATTTTCGATATTTATCGACTCAAAACCTAGCTAAGAACACTCGCAGACGCTTATAGTACAACTGTGTAAATTTTTAAGAAAATCGATTCAGCCGTTTCGAAGTCTATAGATAACGGATACACACACACACGCACACAGACAAAGTTCCATTTATAAATAAGTTTATATATATATATATATATATATATATATATATATATATAAACATAGGACGTTCAATGGTTTGTTTTAGAAAATAGCTAACTGATTAACCGAAAGCGCTTGGGTTAATAATCAGTACGTCCTGTTTCCTCACTATCTTAATTTTTATGAAAGAAAATAACAAAAAAACTGTAAGGATACTAGGAAAACTGACTGAAAATTAATAAATGTTTCCTTGTCTCTAACCTTAAACGTAACATGTATAAAAAAAAAAAAGAATTATTGAAAGAAAAAGAATTATTGGCCATATAATTCTTCTTTTATACATGTTTTATTTAATGTTAGGGACAAGGAAACATTTATTCATTTTCAGTCAGTTTTCCTAGTATCCTTACAGTTTTTTGTTATTTTCTTTCATAAAAATTAAGATAGTGAGGAAACAGGACGTACTGATTATTAACCCAAACGCTTTCGGCTAATCTGTTAGCTATTTTCTAAAATAAACCATTGAACATTCAATGACATATAATGATGAAATAACGCTTAAAAATTTCGACACTCACAGGATATACTGAACTCGAGAGAGGTGGGGGGAAACAGCGACTGACCTAACAAGCTTGGATAAATGGATGATAGAGGAGAGAGTCGAGAAACAGCAAAAAGACAAATATTTTTTGCAGTTACAAAGAATAGGAAATTGTGGAGAGCCATGTTCACCTGTCCAATATGCTTGTATCAATGGATGGCATAACATGAAGTGGGAAGGATAGTAAGATGACAAACATTTCTTACAGATACAAATCATAAGAAGTTGTGGAGGGCCATGATCATCTATCTAACAAGCTTGTGTAAATAGATCACAGAACAGTTAGTAGAAGAGATAGCAAAAAGATAGCCACTGCTAAAATCTATAAATGATAAGTATTTACACAGAATTCCTCCTAAATACATACCACTCTAAATGACAACAAATGTAATTTTTGCAAACAAGATTAATGATTAAATTTAAGAAATATTACTGTTTATTTGCTTACAAAGAAGATAAATGGTTTAAATTAAATATTAAATAAAATTAAGTGCATGTTTATAAATATAATGAAGTAAAAAATGTGAGTACATTTTTGGGAACAGCCTGTATATACAGTAGCGGCCATATTATAAGGAACGGAAACAACAAAGACATAAATATGTGTATTACTTAAAAGTAATGCATGATTAACAATGAAATTCTTCCCGAATAAAGATTAGAGTGTAATGCATAAATATTATACAAAGTTACAAAAATTAGTTTTTTTTTTAAAATAAAGATTAAATGGAACAAAGGAAATAAGCTACTGGACAAAAGTTAAGGAACGATGTTAATAATTTTCGTAAATTTCTAATTTACATTGTTAAAAAACTCGATGGAGCTTTTTTCAACAATAAGCAATATGGCAAATTCTACACGCGAAACGCTCTATTTTGAAGAAAAAACGCATTATCGCTGTCAAGAAAAATAGTAATGTAATGGTGTTGGGAATGATTTCATCTGCAGGAGTTGGCCCTATCACCCGCGTACATGGCAATATCAATGCTGAAATTTACAAAAGGCTTCTTCAGCAGCATCTGGTACCAAGATTACACCATAATCTTTATGAATCTCCTATTTTAATGCAGGACAATGCACCTTGCCACAAGGCTCAGAAGGTTATGGCTTTATTTGAAAAAGACAGAATCGCCCTAATGAAATGGCCAGCCCAGAGCCCCGACGTGAATCCAATAGAAAATGTTTGGAAGATAATTAGAGAAAGGGTTCGGAAAACCAGGATCACCTATGAGAGGGAATTACTGCTGAATTTTGCAAGAAATTAATTAGATCATGTAGCCGACGATGCAGAGAAGTCATTGAAAATAAGGGGAGGTTTACCAAATATTAAATTTTATTAATATTTTGTTCACAAAATCAAGTATTAACAAGATTGTTCCTTAACTTATATCCAGTAGCTTATTTCCTTTGTTCCATTCCAGTTGAATCTATTGTATTCACTTAGGCGCAAATACCCTTGGGAAAGGTATTAATCCGTCTCTTCCTTCCAGTTATGGGTCAAATAACAGGACATATTGGGTTCTATAGCCTTGGTCGGCAACCAGTCTACCGCAGAAAGTAATGTCAACCTACTGCTTTCGTGAATTTCAGTTTTCAGCCGACTTTCTTTCTTATTTTGGCTGATAACCAAGGTTCCACTGCAAATGGAAGATTAGTGAAATACTGTCCACTTGACCCAGTTATCTTCTATTTGTCTCTGTGTCTAAGTTATAGATATCGATAAAGTTGTGTAATACCTCACAGTTCTAGCGATCGGTATTCGAACCAAAGCAAATATTAGCATTTCGAAAGCTAATTTTACACGGTATATAGACTCCCATAATGGATGTTTGGTGCAGTACGGTCTTCATAAGCACAATTTCTTCATTTCTTCTCAACTTTAATGGATAGCATATGAAGACAGATGCATAGTTACTCGTTCAACTCAACCACGATGTCTTTCTAAATAGGTAAACATTTCAATGTAAATAAGTTTATTTGATGAAAATCCCAGCTCTTGCTAATCAAGTTTGCTCGCCACTCGAATTATGTCTTCATTATTTCTTGATCACTTTGAGTGAATTGAAAAAGACGGCTGAGTCCACACGATTACACCGTTCCCCTATCACCACCAAAATAACATACACTTCCCTTCCATTCTTTTTGATTACAGTTTTCTTTATATTTGTTTTTGTCTTTCTCTTCCACAATCATTTGACTTCTCCTCATACCGCTACTCCATTCTTTTTTTTTTTTTTTTGGCTCCTCCCCTTTCTTCCTCCGCCCCTCATACACGTCCCTCTGCTCCTTTCCTCTCGTCAATTACTTCTATATATCTCCGCAGAAAAATATTTCATCTGTTTATCTCTTTTATTTGCCGCCTTCTTTCAAATTATTCGTCTGCTTTATTCTTCCTCCTCTCCCGTTCCTAATTTCCCTGCGGTTATATAAACGTAGTAAATAATTATTTATTCGGGTGGCAAATTTTTTGTCGGAAAAGAATCCGTATTTTTTCAATTAAAGGTGATATTATGAATGGAACGATGACTGAATAAGAATTAGGGGCGTGATTACTTGGTCAACTGGTTTCTTCGTTCTTACATATATTCTTTTCTTTTGTATTTTTCAATTTTTTTTTTTTTCAGATGTTTTATTCTTTATCGAAAAACGCTTATTTATCATTCTCTCTTTGAATGTTTAGAAGGTTTTCTAGGCTCATTAATTTTTCAATAACCATATTTTACCAATCTCCTTCCCTCAGGTACACTCATATGCAGGAACACTTATCTATCTATCTATCTATCTATCTATCTATCTATCTATCTATCTATCTATCTATCTATCTCAGTCTCTTTATTATCTATCTATCTATCGATAAATATATATATATAAGAGTGCGGTGGATAAATTATTGTCTAGATGACGCAAAAAATCACTGACATCTCATTTTAACAGATTCATTCATTTACCAAATTATACACAAAATATCTTGAAAAATTAAAGAGTAGATTTATTCAATAAAATCGCCATTGGTTTCAACTACGACTTCCAGAAGATTTCGAAATCTCCTGCAGTTCTTTTGGACGGTCACCTTGTTTAAGTTAGTGAAAGCTGCCATAATTCTTACCTTCAGTTCATCTTTGGTGTTACAAGGCGTTTTTTGTCTCCCACCCAACTGCACCATTATCCATAATAAACAAGGGAGTTGCAGTCTGGGGAGTTAGATGGTCAGATGTAAGGGATGTATGGAGTAATGTGGGCGCAGAAATTGTCTGACAGCCATGAGTGGCTTCTCCTGCTTGTGTGGCATGGTGTAGAGTCCTGTTGCCAGACAAAGTGTCTTTCAGCAGCCACCCTCTTTACCCAAGAAAACACTGCCTCCTCATGGCACTTGATGTAGGCCTCCGTGTTGAGTCTGAGGGCTCTGTTGGAAGATGAATGGAGAAATAACGTCACTATCAATAGTGACGTTATTACTGGACAATAGTCCAAACACCTTCGTGCTCACCATTAGACTCATCAAGATAAACAACGCGATGAACGAAATTAAAAATATGAAATGCGACAATTTATCAATCGCAACCTGTATATTGAGTATATATATATATATATATATATATATATATACCCAGGTGAAGAGAACTAACAGATTTAGAATCACGAATTCTCTGGTATTTATTTTTTTTAAAAGTGCTCAATACAACATAAATCGTAGAGCTTAATATAATTACATTTTTTAAATTAATTTAATTTAATTTTAAATAAAAATCAAATTTAATTATATATATATATATATATATATATATGTATGTATGTATTTAATTATATATATATGTGTGTGTGTGTGTGTGTGTGTGTGTGTGTGTGTGTGTGTGTGTGTGTGTGTATATATATATATATAAAACGAAGATTTGTATCCACAGAATAAATTAATAACTTTAAATAAGACAGACGTCATTATAGTTATCCCAACCCGAGGAACCTTTCGACCAACAACCATTTGTTATAAAGCCAACGTAGACCCTTGAAGAAGTGTTGGCCGAAAGGTTCCTCGGGTTGGGATAATTATAATGACGTGTATCTTATTTAAAGATATATATATATATATATATATATATATATATATATATATATATATATATCAATTTGGTCCGAATTGTGAATTATTACTCAATATACGAGTAAGAACAAATGGAGCAAAAATCCACAATTCGGAGTATTTACTTTTAAAAAATGACTCAAAATAGAAAATAGAGCAGTATATTATAATATTATTATGATAAATGATTACAATAAAAACACTTTACCTAGCTACAGAATTGACTTCATGTTTCAGTACAATGAATTGTACTTCGTCAGGCGATGGCTGGTAACACTAAAAGGGGGCCTAACGTCAGCATTAAAAATGTACTTCTGGATATGTCTCAATTAACCAATTGAAAATCAAATCCATGCTAAATAGGAAAATAAGGTGAGGGGGTGGAGGTTAATTTCTTATGTCTTCCCCACCGCTTTAATGTCGGGAAAAGATAACGAATGTTTTAAAATTTCCTTAAAAATCATTTTTATTACCAGTTACCAACCATCGCACTAGTTACGTGCGCACTAGTCTGTAAGGCGATTAGCCAATCCCTGTTGCAAACGCCTGCTAAAGTACCTTTATGTTGGTCCGGACCTTAGTTGAAATTTTCTGAGACAGAGCGCATGGTCTAGCCTGATCAACATTTTGAAAAAGGACAGTATGCTGAAACCCTCGGTCACAATGGCTTCTGACGTTCGTGCTAGCAGAACAATCCACGGCTTTTGAACTGTTCCTCCTTTTGGTCAATCCATTCCTCCTAAGCAAAGTGATAATGCCATTAAGACCCAGGAAGTAAAAAAGAATGAGAAAACTAAAAAAAGAAAAGGAAAACATAATCCTAAACAGGAAATCTAAACCTAAACTTATTTATAAATGGGAACTCGTTACTTTCAAAATATTTTGCGTAAACAAACAAGATATTTCCGATCTAAACTTATTTATCTTTGTTTCTCTGTGTGTGTGTGTGTGTGTGTGTGTGTGTGTGTGTGTGTGTGTTTGTGTGTGTCCGTCACCTATAGACTCCGAAACGGCTGAACCGATTTTCTTGAAAATTTACACAGTTGTACTATAAGCGTCTGCGAGTGTTCTTAGCTAGGTTTTGTGTCGAGGTACCCCGGATAAATATCGAAAATCGATAATCGAAAAAATCAGGTTATAGAAGGAGTGGTCCGATTTTAATAAAATTTGATACACTGATAGACAAAGACATAAGAAACGATATTCAGAAGTTTCAAGGTTGCAGTTTTTACAATAGTGCAGAAAATCGATTATATATATATATATATATATATATATATATATATATATATATAAGGCAAGATGTTTGTGTTTGTGTCTGTTTATCTGCCGATATGACTATTTTTCAGCCTTTTTATTTTAGTTTTTGCTTCGGGTTTGCCTCTAAGTAGGTATAATTGTAGTTCTTAGTCTCTGCCATGATACCATTTACTCAGAGAACTTATTTAGCCTTCAAAATTCAGTTTACAACGAAAAAACTTATTTGATATCGATACCAGGAAATCAAAATTTGACTTACATCCATTCATTTTTCTTTCAGTCTGCGGTTTCGCTTTAACTGGAAACAACTATTGCTTTTTAGTCTTTCGTGCCAACGTCCAAAGCGTCTGAGCTCCAGGACCATAGTTTTAAAGCTTTCATTACACCCGAGCAACGCCGGGCTATACTGCTAGTAAGGAATAAACCTTTACTCCTGTTCACAAGGCTTGGATGAACTAGTGGTATTGTTGGTCAAACTCTTCCCGACTGTGCTGCACGCTTGAATCGCCCCCTCCAGGCCGATAGCACCAAGGAGACCACTCCTTGTTAAATCGATCGCTGTGAGAATCAAAATCATTACCGAAAAATATACTGTTATTTAGTTATGATAAATTATTCTGGAAATGAATTGTAAAATCACACACTTCCGCATAAGTTATTCGATATATATATATATATATATATATATATATATATATATATATATATATATAGGGTGCGATTGATAAATTGTTGTCTACATTACGCAAAACTGAAAATAACACTGATATCTCATTTTAGCAAATATATTTGCCGAAATGACACAAAAATAAGTAAATTTATTCAATAAAATCACCACTGGCTTCAACCACGTCCTCCAGACGATTTCGAAATCTCCTGTATTTTTGCTGGACGGTTTTCTTGTTTAAATTGGTGATTACTGCCATAATCCTTGCCTTCACTTCATCCTTGGAGTTTTGTTTGTCTCTCGGACAACTTTGCCCCACACATAATTGTCAAAGAGTTAAAAATATAAATTGACGACAATTTACCCATCGCAACCTGTATTTCGAATAAAAAGCTAATAAGTTGAAATTTCCATCACATATTTTATCAAATAGTTATATCCTGAGATAGATAGATAGATAGATAGATAGATAGATAGATAGATAGATAGATAGATAGATAGATAGAAAAATAAAACGACATTGGACTTTTTAGGGAATTTATTTATCATTTATTTATAACAAAAATAAATATAATAAAATATTTACTGTATATTTTTTACAAAACAAATAGAAGAATGATGAAAAAAAGATGTTAAAAATCGGTATTTTCAGACATGCGCGTGTCCTTTCGCAAGGAAAAAATAAAACGACGTTTTAAAGGATTTATTTCTTTATTTATTCATTGGTACCCAATGAATAAATAAAGAAATATATATATATATATATATTACTGATGGTTTATAGTAGTTTTTAGATAATCGTTTGCCACGCTTGTTTGTGGAGGGTTTGTAGATGAATAATATTATTATTATTATTATTATTATTATTATTATTGTTGTTGTTGTTTTTCTTTTATCTCTCATAATTTTTTCATCGGCCTACAATATCTAATTAAAAAGTATACACCAACAATCTTTCTTTCCTATCATGTGTGTGCGTGTGTGTGTTTGTAAGTACTACTAAAGATTCGCTAAAAATGAACATACATGAAGTAAAAAATGACCAAAATAAAAACAATTATCATATTATTAAGCGAAAAAAAAAAAAAGGATTATTATTAAATTGCACTTTTTATCCTTTTTAGAACATACAAAATTTGGGTTAAAAATTTTGTTTTTCGTGTATCAGCAGGTGACCATAAATTAGGATGGGAATTTTTAGCTTTCCTCTGTAATGACAAATGGACTGATTTGGAAATTCTTGCAAAAATCAGGTAATTATCTGATTTTAATGAAAATTTCAGGATTAATTCACAAATGAATTAAATTATTTTTAAATGTATCTTTTAAAAATAAAATTAATATATAGTCATCCGCAGATAGCTCTGTTTCGCTGTATCACGGCTCATCAGTACGGTTATACATTCGACTGCTTTTTACCCAGGATTGAAACCCGAGCGAATTGAGGTCAGTCGGCGATTCTACCCCTGGGCTATGGCCGATCGGTAGAAGGCGGCACACTATATATATTTATATAAGCCCCCACTTGTATTTCGAGGAATTCATTTTTGTGGCGTTTACTGTTTATATTACACCAAAACTTTAAATGACAGGCCCGTTACCATCTACCCTCTTTTCCCATCCTATCTTATCCATCTTTTATCCTTTCTTCGACATCCCTTGTAACTCCTCTGCGCACTAGTTTCGGTCCCGCCTTGCTTGGGAGTGAAATAATTAAAAAAAATTTCAGTGAATAATTTAATTCATCAGATTTTTTTTTTAATTTAAGACTACCAGTTACAGAAAATCTTAGAATAAAAAATGCTATCACACTAAGACATTATTTAATTAGAAAAACATTCAATTAATAATAAAGATATATTAAATAAGATATTATGGACGCTATTGTCTTAAAAAAAACATTATTTTAGATTATAATGAAGTTTTACAAAAATTGTTTTAATTTTAATTAGAATAATTTATAAATTTAAAATTTTTGTAAATTTTGTAACAATTAGATAATATTGTAAGTAAAAACTTTATTTACTCATCATAAATTGAAAAGATTCAATACCTTCACCTAGTATTTAAAAAGAATTTTAAATTTTTTTGTGTGCGTATAAACGAGACGATTTTTATAAATACGCCCATCCATACACTTTAGCAGAAAATAAAAGTGGTTAGACGGTAAGTATATTAAATTTAAAAATCATTATTAATTTTTTAACATTTTCTCAATAAGCGTTTTCGTAAGTAAGACTAAGCCAAAGTATGTAGCAATTCAATAATAAAATATTAGATTAATTAGAATATTTTACGATATTTTCAAGTTTAGTTGGTAGTTAAAAATATATATAAAATATGCACTCGCGTCAAGTAATGTTTAATGATACATGCCTCATTAAAAAAATTTACTAACATAAGTGTTTCGAAATAGTGGTCAGTCAGTTTAGGTGCCATACGTGATAGTGGTCAACACCTCATAAAAACACCCAACTATGAGTTAAAAAATTGTTTCCTGTGATACTTTAAAATAAAAGTAAGTATTATTTTTTTAAGATCAGATGAATTACAATTTATATCAATTATTCTTCCTCAAAGTTCCAGAAAAGTGTTTGTTTTTTCTTTATTTATTAAAGATTTTAAAGAGAATAATATTATTGTGCTGGCTGCTTCACTAACGTGAGTGATTTTTACTATTTTTTGACGATTTAAAAAGTCAATTCCAGTCAATTACAATTCGGTTTGAAATACAACGAAGTATTTTACTTATTGTAAATATTAAATTTAATCTATTAGCTTAAAATTAAAAGTAAAATAAAAGCTTCAAGGAATAATTTTCATTTTTAAAATTTATTGTAAACATTAGTTAACGCTATACTTTGGAGGCACGCACGCACGCACACACACACACACACACACACATATCCGACTGACACCAAATCAAGCGAGTTTCGATCCCAGCTAGAAGCAAGTGTATGTCTAGCCACATTGATGAGCTGTAATATAGCGAAACAGGCTTGTATGTGGATGACGAATATATAAACGCGTTGGCTAAGATTGGTTTTCCATTTGTCTTTGTACACCTCCCACACATACAAGGGGACTGAAAAGTACATATATATATATATATATATATATATATATATATATATATATATATATATAGAGAGAGAGAGAGAGAGAGAGAGAGAGAGAGAGAGAGAATAATTAAAGAACAGGTAGGAAAAAAGTGTCTTTAAATCTAAAATATTTCACTTTAACAAGCTTCTTCAGAGATTTTTTTGAGTAGATATTCTGTTTTAATTAAACAATATAGTTATGCACAGGGCTGTAGCTGATGCTAAATAAACACCGGGCACAGAGAAAATTGCCCGGATTTATTAGTTGACAATGTGATGACGTCATCAGTGTCATCCGTTTCCAGAAACTATGATTTTTACGGATTTTTTCGGCTATTCCAATGGGAATTAGGCACAGAACGTGAACGAAAGCAGGAAATCGGGTTCGGACTTTCTGAGTATAACCAGTCTTTTCTCCCAAAATTAATAAATAAACAGATTTTTACTGCGTTCATTCGGATGTTTTCTTCGTTTTTCTTTCTTTCTTTCTTTCTTTCTTTCTTTCTTCGTGAATTGTTTAGTTTGATTTCTGACGAACACGTTTTTCTTTGCCCGGATTTTCACTATGATTGCACGGATCGGCGCGGACCCGTGCCCGGTGACCCGGTGGGCCCGGTAGTCAGATACGGCCATGGTTATACATATAACTCTACCGTCCGGAATATTTTTTAAGAAATTTAATGAAAATCTGTCATTCGTTTAACAAGATTTTATAAAAGAACTTGAAGAGCGAATACAAGAAGCTAAGTCTATCATGCCACTAGAATTCCTGGTGAAATCAGTTGACGCGATTCTTCGATAGCTCGAGAAAGTGGGAGAGGAACCCGGTGCCTATATCGAATTTTAAATGAGACTCCATGCCAAACGCATGTATAAAATAATAGTTAATAAATAAATTATAAGTATTTTATAATAGAAAGTTACTTTTCAGTCTCCCTGTATATATGTTGGGGTGAATAAAAACAAATGTAAAACTTCTCTTAGCCAACACGTTTCGTCCTCTTATCGACTTTATCAAAGCAAACGTAAGCATTTTATTATACAGTATTTTAACAAAATTAAAATATTCTTCGTTTTTAACAAAATTAAAATATTCTTCGTTTTTCAAATATTTTAAGAGACGCTCATAAATATACATTAGGTTAACATTCTAAAATTTGGAAAAACTAAAAACATTTTTTTTGTTGTTGTTTATAAATACTCGTTGCAAAATAAAATCGTTTTATTTACCTTGATAAAATCCATCGGAAAACGAAACTCGTGGGCTAAGATAAGTTTTCCTTCATGTCTTTATTCATATTACCATTTTACAGATATATTTTTAGTTATAATCCAAAATGTTACACACAAATGAAAGTCTATTTGGCGAATTTCTGCTGGTGTCGAATACATCGTTTGATGCTCGAAGTGACTTACCCAAAAAACATAACAGATTCTTTGTTGAAATTCTGTTTATTTATTATATATGCATTTACATAAATGCTTGCCTATACATACACATATCTTCTATATCTTCTATACATACATATCTTCTATATCTTCTATATATCTTCTATATATCTTCTATACATACACATATCTTCTATATATATATCTATATATCTTCTATATATCTTCTATATACACATATCTTCTATATATCTTCTATATATATCTTCTATATATCTTCTATATATCTTCTATACATACATATCTTCTATATATCTTCTATATATCTTCTATACATACATATCTTCTATATATCTTCTATATATCTTCTATACATACACATATCTTCTATATATCTTCTATATATCTTCTATATATCTTCTATATACATACACATATCTTCTATATCTTCTATATATCTTCTATACATACACATATCTTATATATATATATATACATATACATATCTTCTATATAACTTCTATATATACTTCTATACATACACATATCTTCTATATATCTTCTATACATACACATATCTTCTATGTATTCTATATATCTTCTATACATACACATAACTATATATATCTTCTGTATATCTTCTATACATACATATCTTCTATATATCTTCTATATATCTTCTATACATACATATCTTCCATATATCTTCTATATATCTTCTATACATACACATATCTATATATCTTCTATATATCTTCCCATATATCTTCTATACATACATATCTTCTCTCTCTTCTATATATCTTCTATATATATATACATACACATATCTTCTATATATCTTCTATATATCTTCTATATATATCTATACATACACATATCTTCTACATATATACTATATATCTTCTACCTACATACACATATCTTCTATATATCTTCCTATATATCTTCTATGCATACACATATCTTATATATATCTTCTCTCTCTCTTCTATATATATCTTCTATATATCTTCTATATATCTTCTATATATCTATACATACACATATCTTCTATATATATATCTTCTATATACACACATATATATATATATATATATATCTTCTATATATCTTCTATACATACATATCTTCTATATATCTTCTATATATCTTCTATACATACACATATATTCTATATATCTTCTACATACATACATATCTTCTATATAACTTCTATATATCTTCTATACATACATATCTTCTATATATATCTTCTATATATCTTCTACATACACATATCTTCTATCTTCTATATATATACATACATACACATATCTTCTATATATCTTTCTATATATCTTCTATACATACACTATCTTCTATATATCTTCTATATATCTTCCTATACATACATATCTTCTATATATCTTTATATATCTTCTATACATACATATCTTCTATATATCTTCTATATATCTTCTATGTATCTTCTATATATCTTCTATACATACACATATCTTCTATATATCTTCTATATATCTTCTATATATCTTCTATACATACACATATCTTCTATATATCTTCTATATATATCTTCTATATATCTTCTATACATACATATCTTCTATATATCTTCTATATATCTTCTACATACACATATCTTCTATATATCTTCTATATCTTCTATATATCTTCTACATACACATATCTTCTATATATCTTCTATATCTTCTATACATACATATCTTCTATATATCTTCTATATATCTTCTATACATACACCCTTATCTTCTATATATCTTCTATATATCTTCTATACATACATATATCTTCCTCATATTCTCTATCTTCTATACATACACATATCTTCTATATATCTTCCTATATATCTTCTATACATACATATCTTCTATATATATTCTATATATCTTCTATATATCTTCTATACATACACATATCTTCTATATATCTTCTATATATCTTCTATACATACACATATCTTCTATATCTTCTATATATATCTTCTATATATCTTCTATACATACATATCTTCTATATATCTTCCCATATATCTTCTATACATACACATATCTATATATATCTTCTATACTTATATCTATATATCTTCTATACATACGCATATCTTCTATATATCTTCTATATATCTTCTATACATACACATATGTTCTATATATCTTCTATATATCTTCTATACATACACATATCTTCTATATATCTTCTATATATCTTCTATACATACACATATCTTCTTCTTTGTGCCGAATTTCTTCAGGACGTGAACTATCATGGTTTTCCACAACTTCCTCTTCTTTGTAACCCGAAGTAAAATGTCTTCTTCTTCTATCCTTCCTAGTCTCCGTTTTGTCAACCATTTACCCAAGCTTGTTAGTTAGGTTACGCACTGCTTTTCAAGAGCGTTACCAAAAAATAATGTTCTGACTTCGAATCCGCGGTTATCTCCCTTTAAACCTCTCTTCTGTTCTTTTTTTTTTTATTATTATTATTTTTAAACGTACTTGTTATCAAAATAAAATTTGGTGAGGAACGAACAAATTTACATTCCAAACATGCGGCTGAGAGAAAGAAAAAACATTTGGGATCCACTGATCTACAGAAACACCTCCAGAAGGTAATAAAGGAAAGCACGAAGAAAGGAATAAGCATCAAATGAAAGAAGACAATTTATGGTTGTCAGTAAAAGAAACACTTCAAAATGCGAATTGGAGATACCAAAATAAAACAGATGCAAAAAATTAAATATGAAGGAAGTATTTAACCGAGGACACCGAAAGTCGAAGGTGCATTGAGATATCGACAGATTGCCGTCTATAAGCTAAGCAAAGTATTAAGAAACAGGAAAAATTAATTGGAAACAAAGAAAAGAATATTGAACTGTAATGTAATCTATAAAGCAGGTAACGATGGACAACGTCATCACCGATGAAGAAGAGACAAAAATGTTTGTTCTACAGAAGGATTATGAGAATCCCATGGACTAAACATGTGAGCAACGACGTCCTTTCAAAGGAACAAAAAGGATACTTATACATATACATAGCATCAGAAAGAGACGGTTAAAAATTATCGAGCATTCAACGAGGAAAGAGGACTCAGAAAATTTAAAATCCACAGGACATTTCCCTATTCTTTTGTCTGTCGCTTACTATCAGTCAGTTAAGTGCCATACGTGACACACGCTTGGGCGATCATGTCTCGAAAGAGACATGACTAACTGGTCAGAAGATTTTCTCGCAGTAGGTTCCCATTACTTTCTACGGTAGATTGCCAACCAAGGCTATAGAACCCAATTTATTCTGCTATTTAACCCATAGCTAGAGTGAGAAGTGATGGATTAATCCCTTTCATAAGGGTATTTGCAAGTAAGTGAGTCCAACAAATTCAACTAGAATTCGAACTCGGCTCTTCGATTTTTCGTTACGAGCCGATATTCACTGCACATTACTATACAGATACTTTTAATAGATTTTTGTTTATACGTTGGTAAATAGATGTATTTTCGTTTTCCTCTTTAGATATCTTTATTTCTCTCTCTCTCTCTCTCTCTCATACTCCTATTTGTTTCTCTCTCCTCTCTCTCACTCCCACTTTTCTTTTTTCACCTCTCTTTTTCTCTCTTTGACTCCCTCCTTCTTTAGCACTAATTCTTTTTAGTCAATATGCCAGTTTTTTTCACTTAATTTTAGCTTCATTTGCCTCATTTCGAATTCTCAAACGTTCTCTCTTTCCCTTCCTTTTGACGGCTTTTTTTCTGCGAAATTTCTTTCTTTTTTTTTTTTTCTTTTTTTTTTTTTCCTTTTTCTCGCTTAACCTTTGTCTCGTTTGATGTCTTTATTCGTACTTATCTTCCAAGCCTTGGCCTATTACTGACGTATAAACACTATTTACGGAACGAAGAGAACTCATATCAATCTACGGCTTCACTGTTTAACCTTTTCAGACATTAGCTTTATATTAAAGATCACGTTCACTTTCATCTGGCTAATTCGTTGCATTAAACACAAAGATATATTGAAGTAGAAGTCTTTCCACTTGCTGTTTGTAAACTCTTTCCTTATGTTCTATTTGCCTTTATGTCTAAGCAAGCATAGTGCTCTCTGAAATAAAATTGGTTTTGAAATCATCATTACGTTTCTTTTCGTTCATTCTGTTTCAATTCTACACCGAAACAACAACGAAATAAATAAATATTGATTGCAATTGAAAACTAGTATCTTATGAGTACTAAAATTTGTCAGCTCTCAAAGAAATTAGTTCAATACATCCAAACGCTTGTTTGTATTTCCCTACTTAAGAGTGCTGCAAAAATCCCTATTCCAAACTGAATAAATATCGACTTTTAATCGTCAGAAACTAGCAATACAGCTCGGCGTTGTTCGGGTGTAATGAAAGCTTGAAAACTAATCCATGCTCCTGGAGCTCAGACTCTTTGAACGTTGGCACGAATGACTAAAAAGCAATAGTTGTTTTCAGTTAAAGCGAAACCGTAGACTGAAAGAAAAATGAATGGATGTAAGTCAAATTTTGATTTCCTGGTATCGATATCAAATAAGTTTTTTCGTCGTAAACTGAATTTTGAGGGCTAAATAAGTCCTCTGAGTAAATGGTATCATAGCTGAGACTAAGAACTACAATTATGCCTACTTAGAGCTAAACTCGAATCAAAAACTAAAATAAAAGAGCTGAAAAAAATACTGACATACAGGCAGATAAACAGACACACACACAAACATCTTGCCTTTTATATATATATATATATATATATATTATCGATTTTCGATTTTCTGCACTATTGTAAGAACTGCAACCTTGAAACTTCTGAATATCGTTTTTTATGTCTTTGTCTATTAGTGTATCAAATTTGATTAAAATCGGACCACTCCTTCTATTAGTCGATTTTTTCGATTAACGATTTTCGATATATATCGGGGGTATCTCGACACAAAACCTAGCTAAGAACACACGCAGACGCTTATAGTACAACTGTGTAAATTTTCAAGAAAATCGGTTCGGCCGTTTCGGTGTCTATAGGTAACGGACACAGACACACACACACACACACACACACACACACACACACACACACACACACACACACACACACACACACACACACACACACATACACACACACACACACACACACACACACACAGAGACAAAGTTCCATTTATAAATAAATCTAGATTAGATACTGTTCAGTGATTGTTTAGTTTGTCTTGTTTTACACTATATTAACTTTTCTCGTGTCATTTTAGTATTTACCGAGACTGTGGTTCCTGAGAAACAATTATTTTTCATATACTCATCATGTGACCTGCCACGACATATATACAGTTTGGTTAAGATCAATGGTTAAAATGAACGAATGAAGCCTGAGGGTCTTGGCCAAGAACATCCTTCTTTGAACACTGTAGACTGGTTCTACAGAATCAGAAACAAAGAATTACCAAATAACAGAAACTACATCACTTAAGGAGTACCAAAATCAGCAACAGCTAAAATTGATAGCATATGTAATTCGAAGGGAAAACAATAGCAGAACTAAAATGTTAACATTCAACAATACTTCAAATAAAAGGTTAGGAAGAAAACTCCATCAATACTGAAAAGTGCAATAATACCTACTGGACTAGAAAAACTTATTTTCTTTGAAAGTTGTTTTAAGAGGAAGATTTTTATAAATATAAACCAAATGCAGTACTGGCTGCTCGTTCAATAAATAACAAATGTTTCCTTGTAGGGAAACAGGTAAAGTTACTGTTGCCATTGCCAAATTCTGAGCTTTTGATAAGCAAACAGAGGTACGGTTTCCAAGACCCAAAAAGATAGATATAAGACAAAGAGGTAATCCTTTATAAAGGTGTTTAATTCCTCTGCAGAGGAATGCAATATTGTATTCATAATCCCAATTATTTTCAGGGCGATCTTGATTTGTACAAATAGACATTGGTATTTTTGCAAAGAATCTTTTTCCATGCAATAGAAATTTATATCAGGCTGAACGCAACATAACCCGTATTGATATCGCTGCAAGTAAAAATTGGAAAACATTTTATTGCTCAAGTTATTTTCTTCTTTCTTAATTGATTGAGAATTTTTATAAAAAGAATTAACTTTTTCTTTCATTCCCTTTCATTATTCTTTCTTTCTCTCTCTCTCTCTCTCTCTCTCTCTCTCTCTCTCTCTCTTTCTCTATCTATCTATCTATCTATCTATCTATCTTTTTCTCTCTGTTTCTCTTTTAGTCTCTCACTCATACTCGTCTTCCTCATCACCTGTTTGTGTGTGTTTCTCGCTCTTTTTCCCACCTTCTATCCAACCATCTCTCTATCATTCTTTCGTTCTCTCTCTCTCTCTCTCTCTCTCTCTCTCTCTCTCCAGCTTTCTCTCTTACAATTTCTCACCGTTTTTCTCTCTCACTCTCTCACACTATTTCTTTCACCATTACTGTTTCTCTCAATATCTCTGCCTCTCTCTCTCTCTCACTTTCGCGCTTGCTCACATGTCTTCCCAGCATTTCTCATTCTGTCTCGTTGTCTCTCGCTCTCTCTCTCACTCGCTCTCTCTCTCTCACTCTCTCTCTCTATCACGCTATCTTTCTCGCTCGTTTTTTCTTATCATCTCTCCTTCTGTCAGTGTCACACTCTTTTTCCAGGTATCTCTCTCTCTCTCACACTTTCTCTATCTCTCTCTCTCTCTCTCTCTCCCTCCTTAATTCTCTTGTTGAAAGAGAATTAAATGTAGAGAGACAGAAGGTGAGAGAGAGACCAAGAGAGACTCGGAGAAAGTCTCACTTGGTCTATCTCTCTGTTTCTCTCGCTTCTCCCTCTAACGTAGTTTTGTCTTTCTTATTTCCGATATATTCTCATTCTCTTATAAATTCCTGATATCGTTACTCATTCTCTTGATTTTTATTCATTTCTACAGACGTGTCTTTTTTATGTAAATTGCCAAAATGCTTCTCAGTGAACGTGTGTGAGCGCCTTACTATTTTCACTTAAAACTCTTCCCTCTTTTTCCCTGTTTCTCCATGCACTCTCTCTCTCTCTCTCTCTCTCTCTCTCTTTCTCTCTCTTTCTCTCTCTTTCAATCATTCATTCATTCTTTTTTCTCTCTCAATAAAATACCACTTTTTTTGCCACCTTACAAAAACATTTAAAAAATAGGGAAAACCGCGCCAAATGACCCGGATAGAAAAGCTATTAAAAATTAATATGTGCCAAAAATTAGTTTTAAGCATTTTTTTCTTTTAAATACAAAATGCCAAACATAAACTGTTTAACCACACCCACCTCTGTCGTCACTCCATGTCATTGATATTGAGAAATTATACAAAATATTCTATAATTCTTCCCCAGATTTAATATTCCTAGTATAAAATTTTATGAAAGTCGAAAAATTAAATATAACGGTTATAACAGCATTTTTTCTTTATAATTCCTTTTTATTTATTTGTTTATTTGTCGATTGTTATCGAGTTCTTAACTGTCAGTGAATCTGTGAACAAATTTTCGGCGCTCTACGCCCGCCCTCGTCAGGTTGATGACAAAAGTCCTCGATTGATAATTCGCCCTTTTTGCCGGTTAGTGAAGATGCATCTTATTCATTTTGCATTGCGTCTTTTGTTTTGTTTTTGTTTACGTTGCCAGGAATTATTTTTCTCTTCCTCTTTCTCTCTTCCTCTTCATTCTTCCTTTTCTTTTCTTCCCTTTCTCTTCCTTTCTTCCCTTCTCTTTCTTTTCTTTTCCTTTTCTTCTTTCCATATACTTTATTTTATTTTTTATTTTTTCTCCTCCCCCTCTTCCCTCCCTTCTCTCTCTTTCTCCAGTTGTAGGGGAGAAAAAATTGTCTTTTGTTTCTCATGGTGGACAGACTCGAGGGTGTTGTACATTATTTATGGGGCTGGTGTGGAAAGAGTGCTGGATTGCTATGTGATGTCAGTTCTTCAATACGGCAGTGAATGCTGGACAATATAATCGAAAATGAGGACAAAACTGGAAGCAGCGGAAATGTGGTTCTACAGAAGGATGCTGCGGATATCGTGGATTGAGCATGCAAGCAACTATGAGGTGTTGGAAAGAATGGCAATGAAAAGGAAATTAATACTGAGCATCAGGAAGAGACAACTGAAGTTCCTGGGACACGCAATGAGGAAGGAAAGCCTGGAGAACCTGATACTGACTGGCCAGATAGAGGGAAAGAGAGACAGAGGAAGGCAGCGGATAACATATCTGCAGGGCCTGATCAGGTGGATGACGGAACGGGGGTTGTCAGGAGTAACAGGAGCAAGCATACTTGGAGCCACAAGGGATAGGGAGGTGGAGAACCATGATCGCCTACGTCCTGAAGGGACAGGGCACACAGAAGAAGAAGAAGAAGAAGAAGAAGAAGAAGAAGAAGAAGAAGAAGAAGAAGAAGAAGTGGCGGGAGAAATTGGGTGTGTGTGTATTTATATAATACATATTCTTATGCTTTAGTTGTGGTAAAATGGGGAGTGTAGAAATTAAATGTACTTGTAAAATCATGAAATTATAAAATAAGTTGTTGGTGAGGGGAGCGGTTGAAGGGTGGGCTAAGTAAATAGGAGGTGAGTTAATTCGTTAATTTTTTTTTTTATTTATTTGTTTCAAGTGTTTATTTTAAGTCACCGTTTGATGTTAATGATGATTAAGACAACGACGCTGATGATGATGCTTTTGAAGATGACGACGACGACGACGACTGATGATGATAATGACGATGATGATAATATAGGAGAACTCATTTCATAAAACAAACGCTTCTACAAAAGAAAATTGGTGATTGCTTTGATCATTATCCTCATTGCAAGAACAAAATAAAAAGAATAACATGATTCAAGCGAAGAAAAAGAATTGCAATAGAATGAACGACATTGGCCATTACGATAATGGAGGGTTCTCTTTTAATAACGACACCCACCCTTCCGTTATAGATTCCTTAATATTTAAATATATTAAGTGTGCTGCTGGTACCATTAAGAAATATTCTTATTCTTATCCTCCTCCTTCTCCTTATATTTTTCCTCCAACTCCTACTTTTTATTCTTCTCCGTTTTTTATCCTCTTTTTTATTCCTTCCCCCTCCCACTTTTTATCATCATTCTTCTCCAAAACTTTTACCCCCCTCTTCTTCTTCTCCTACCTCTTCCCTCATTTTTATCTTCTGTCATTTTCCCTCTTATCCTTTTCCTCATTGTTTTTTCTCATTCTTCTTCTTCTTCTTCTTCTTCTTCTTCTTCTTCTTCTTCTTCTTCTTCTTCTTCTTCTTCTCCTCCTCCTCTTCCTCATTTTTCTTTTTCTCCTTCTTTATATCCATCTGCTCCTTGTTCTTCTTCGTATGTTTCTTTTTCTTCTCTCACTTCTTTCTTCCTTCTTTATCTCGTTGAACTCTTTCTTCCTCTTTCTTCTTCTTATCCTCTTTCTTGCTCTTTTTCTTTTTTCTTCTTTGTCTTTTACGTGTTACTTTTCTCATTCTTAACCTCCACATCTTTCTCATTCTTTTTTTTTCTTTGTATTCGCTTTTTCTCGTTCTTTTTCTCTAATTTTTCTCTTTCTCCTTTTTACTTCTTATACTCTTTCTCACCTTCTTATTCTCTATATTCTTCTTTTTCTATTTCTTCTTCTTCATTTTTTCCTTCATTTATTCTAATCCTCTTCCTCGTTTTTTCTTTTTGTTTCTATTTTTCTTCTTCTTTTCCTTCTCCTCGTATGCTTCTTTTTTCCTCCTTTTCTCCTTTTCTTCCTCTTTTTCTTCCTCTTTTTCTTCTCTCACTTCTTTCTTCCTTCTTTATCTCGTTGAACTCTTTCTTCCTCTTTCTTCTTCTTATCCTCTTTCTTGCTCTTTTTCTTTTTTCTTCTTTGTCTTTTACGTGTTACTTTTCTCATTCTTAACCTCCACATCTTTCTCATTCTTCTTTTTTTCTTTGTATTCGCTTTTTCTCGTTCTTTTTCTCTAATTTTTCTCTTTCTCCTTTTTACTTCTTATACTCTTTCTCACCTTCTTATTCTCTATATTCTTCTTTTTCTATTTCTTCTTCTTCATTTTTTCCTTCATTTATTCTAATCCTCTTCCTCATTTTTTCTTTTTGTTTCTATTTTTCTTCTTCTTTTCCTTCTCCTCGTCTGCTTCTTTTTTCCTCCTTTTCTCCATTTTCTCCTTTTCTTCCTCTTTTTCTTCCTCTTTTTCTTCCTCCTTTTCTTCCTCCTTTTCTTCCTCTTTTTCTTCCTCCTTTTCTTCCTCTTTTTCTTCCTCTTTTTCTTCCTCCTTTTCTTCCTCTTTTTCTTCCTCTTTTTCTTCCTCCTTTTCTTCCTCTTTTTCTTCCTCTTTTCTTCCTCTTTTTCTTCCTCCTTTTCTTCCTCTTTTTCTTCTTTGTATTATTATTAATCTGTGGTGATTAAAAACCATAAACTAGTTTTTACTGGTATTGTATTATAAAACGATTTTATTGATAATGACGATTATTATAAATATCAAGTATTATCATCATGAATCGTCTAATTATTGATGATAAATTTAATAATCATTATTACTACTTCTACCGCTACTCTAATCATTATTGAAGAAGGTTTTTTTGTATCTTTCTGATTTGCTTTTTTTTAAAACATACTATTTCACGAAAAGAAAATATATTAAAAAGAGATATGTAGGAACAACATAAAATTCTTGTCTTGCCAATTTTCCGTTAAAGACATTTCGTTCTGCTAATTTGATTTTCTCAATTCCAGGAGTATTAGTGTCATCCATCATATTCAAGATGGCGTCTCTATCCAAGTTACGTATCAGCTCTTTCCTAGTGTCCCTCTGTGCGTTCGGCCTTTTATCTGTATGCGCATGCGCATCTATGTGTGCGTGTGTGTGTGTTACCCAGTTCAAAACTGTTGATGTTTATGAATTTCCTGATTCTGTGCCGATATTCACATCGAAGCAATCCGGAGCGCGACCTCTCAACTAATCAAGTCATAGAGAGATGAATTCCAACAAACCTACCGATTGACATCGCTAAATATAATATCGTCAAGTGTATTTGGGCGCCATCGATTTAAATCTAAAAAGATATCATATGTTGCTTTTAAGCGTGATAATAATTAGTAAAGTTTACAAATAAAGCTCGTTTAAGTTTTTCTCATAAAATAAATTATAGCCTCTTATAATTTCTCATCAATTAAATCATTAGTTTGTCTTTTATTGCCCAATGATAATAGCGTTTACCTGAGTAAAAATTGATTGTTTTAGAAGTTCTCACTTGTTGTAAATATCAGTTTTAAATGTTTTCTGCATATTTTGATCCTCGGCATGAATTTAGTCCAACAAATTTTTTGTGCAAATATTTTCACACTTCTCAAAAAAACTGAACAAACTTTAAAACGATTTCTTAATGTGAGCTGATAATGATACCTCTTCGAGATCCCAGATCAAGCTCGAGAAGCTGCTACATTCCTTAAAATAGCAAATATTCTTAAGTGTTCTGAATGAAAGAACCCTTTTGGAAAAAAAAAAAAACATCAGCGCTCATCTTAACACATTCAATAACTGATAGCCATATTAGCGTGCCACAAATAAAAGAAAAATGGACGGACCTGAAGCAGACTACCACCACGTTTAATTTCGTTGTTTTAAATTTTCTTTCTTTTTTTTTTAAACTCTTTTCAGCGCAGTCCTATCGATTATCCCCTTAGCTTAACGACTGACAAATAAATTTTGAAAAATTTCAATATTTAAACATTTTCTGGAGGGATCAGTTTCTCATACAACGTTATAGTAAATCGAGCCTCCATTTTGAAACCAGTCGCCAATACGACATTGCCGCCACTTGTAAATTTGTTAATTATCAAATTTTTTGTACTTTTTTTCAGTGCAATATTATCTTTTACACCTTAAACTTTACGAATCACAAAAAAAGATTTGCAAAAATTTCAATATTTAAACAATTTTAGGGGGGGGGTAAGAGTTTCTCATACAATCTTATAGTGGTTTGAAAATGGAGGATCGATTTACTTTAACGTTCTATGAGAAAATGACTCCCCACCCAACAAATTTGTGCAAATATTGTAAATTTTCAAATTTTTTTTTATAATCGGAAAGTCTAAGTAACAATCAAAACGACTGCGCTGAAAAAAAATTTTAAAAAATGAAAAACAATGAAATTAAACATGGTGGTAGTCTGCTTCAGATCCGCCGAGAAATTATGTAAAAGTAAATACTGAATAATTCAAATTACTAGAAAGATGATATATGATGTATTAATGAGTAATTAGTGCTAAAGTTTTATCCGACGATTCTTATAGGAAAGTCTTCTTGTCTAAAGATTGTTTCTCTTTTGGTCGATTTTACTTAATCTATTTTGTTTTAAAATTCTGTAGAGATAGATAGATAGATAGATAGATAGATAGATAGATAGATAGATAGATAGATAGATAGATAGATAGATAGATAGATAGATAATGAAGAGACTGAGATAGATAGATAGATAGATAGATAGATAGATAGATAGATAGATAGATAGATAGATAGATAGATAATGAAGAGACATAGATAGATAGATAGTAGATAGATAGATAGATAGATAGATAATGAAGAGACTGAGATAGATAGATAGATAGATAGATAGATAGATAGATAGATAGATAGATAGATAGATAATGAAAGACATAGATAGATAGATAGATAGATAGATAGATAGATAGATAATGAAGAGACTGAGATAGATAGATAGATAGATAGATAGATAGATAGATAGATAGATAATGAAAGGGGAACATAGATAGATAGATAGATAGATAGATAGATAGATAGATAGATAGATAGATAGATAATGAAAGAGACTGAGATAGATAGATAGATATATAGATATAGATAGATAGATAGATAGATAGATAGATAATGAAAGAGACTGAGATAGATAGATAGATAGATAGATAGATAGATAGATAGATAGATAGATAGATAATGAAGAGACTGAGATAGATAGATAGATAGATAGATAGATAGATAGATAGATAGATAGATAGATAGATAGATAATGAACTGAGATAGATAGATAGATAGATCGATAGATAGATAGATAGATAATGAAAGAACTGAGATAGATAGATAGATAGATAGATAGATAGATAGATAGATAATGAAAGACAGATAGATAGATAGATAGATAGATAGATAGATAGATAGATAGATAGATAGATAGATAATGAAAGAGACTGAGATAGATAGATAGATAGATAGATAGATAATGAAGAGACTAGAGATAGATAGATAGATAGATAGATAGATAGATAATGAAAGAGAGATAGATAGATAGATAGATAGATAGATAGATAGATAATGAAAGAGACTGAGATAGATAGATAGATAGATAGATAGATAGATAGATAGATAGATAGATAGATAGATAGATAGATAGATAGATAGATAGATAGATAGATAGATAGATAGATAGATCCGAGCACTTAGCACTTTCTTCATTATTTCTTTACTGCTATTTTGTTGTATATTTCTTATTATGAATGTTTGCATTAATTTTGATGTCATTTTTGTCTTGTAAGGAAAGATTTTAACCGGAATATTTCCGTGTTTTCTATGGCGGATGCATATGTATCATGTCGATATAGAATAAATACAATCTCTTCTGATGACCCCAAATCAATTTAAATGCAATTCGAGAAGACTTTCAAAAGAAATGTAAATTCAATGAAATCATATACCGTAGAGAAGCTTGTCAAGTAATTTCTTTCTCTTAAAATATCAAATCGACTAGGATGTGCAAAAAATTGATAAATTTTACATTTCAGCATCGAGAGAGAATTTTATTATTGACAAACAATGTGAGCGCTCTATTAATTCCTGTTTTTCTTTGAATAAATGCTAATTTGAATGATGTGTAAAACCGTTTCAATATTAACAGTGACTTTCATCTCTGTATCCTTTCAGAACGAGGGCGATCATGGCTCTCCACAACTTTTTATGTTTCGTAGCAATATTATCCCTTTAGTTATTTGTACATTTACATAAGCTTCTTAGACTGTTACTTACTGTTCCCCCTCTCCTTCTCTCCTTCGATATTTAATGTGAGTGTTAAATTCTCCACGCCCTTCTTCCTTATAATGTAATAGAAATGTCAACTACTACTTCTGATTGTGAGCATAAATCACTTTTATATTTTCATTTTTCTTGTAACTTCCTTATTGTTCACATGTTCCGTCTATGGTATTCTCAGCTTAATTCTGTAGAATTACATCTCTGTTACCTTCAGTCTCTACATCTGTAAGATGTCCAAGATTAATTGTTTTTAAAAGTTTATTAACCTTTTGTAGGTTATTTAAAGCCAAAAACATATTTTTGAATTGCAAGAATATTTTTAGACTGAATATTATAACAAACTTTGGGGGATATTAAAGATTTTTCAGATACGATCCCTATTTGACCCACATGTAGAAGAGACGTGGATTCATACCTTTCCCAAAGGTATTTTTGCGTAAGTGAATGTAACGAACATGACTGGAATTCGAACTCAGCTCTCCGAATTCTTATTCCGTGCCATTAACTATTGCATCACCTGCACATCCTAGTTTAAAACACCTGATATTCGCAAGAATTCACCCATCTACGTAATGACCACATTCGACGTTGCTTAACTTCGGTAATCGGACGAGATCCGGTGTTTCAACATGATATGACCGTAAGCTAGTCATCCTGTGAATAAACTGTCTACAGTGTCACATAGGAAAATTGATATTATATAGCAGTTCGGCAATCGTTTCTTTGTTTCTAATGAAATCTTCCTGTTTCTTAATAACTTGCTTAGATTTATACAAAGCATCTTTTGCTATTCAAGTGAAATTTCGTATTTCAGTGTCACATTTTTGGGGTATTTACCAAAGTCCTTCAAACTAAGGCGGAATGTGACACAAAGCCGTTTTAACGTGGAATTTCCGAGCGCGTATGCTTGGGCAAAATTCCCTGTAAACCACGCCTAAGCGGGATTGGTTCAGGTCTACTTTTCCCCAGACGCGACTCTGCCATTCGGCATAGCCTGAACTGGGTTCCTCTCTGCCCGAAGACAGAAATTCTGACAAGTCTAATTAAAACGCTTCCTTGATATTTAAATAGCTACGAAGAGTGGCCTACTGGTATTTAAAATGATGTTATGATTAAATTTTTTTTATTATAAATTGTAATCTTTTTTTTAAAAGTTGTCTCTTTTGCGGTGCAGTGGATATCGGCTCGAAACGAGAAATCGGGGAGCCGAGTTCGAATTCCAGTTGCATTCCCCAAAATTCCTTGCATTCCCAAAAATACTCTTGAGAAATTTCTTGCAAAAAATTTCTCAAAAAATTCCTTGCATTCCCAAAATACTCTTGGGAAAGTTATTAATCCGTCAATTACATCCAGTTATGAGTTAAATAACAGGACAGATTGGGTTCTATAGCCTTGGCTGGCAACCAGTCTAACGCAGAAAGTAATGGCAGCCTACTGCGGGATAATCTTCTGCCCAGTCAGACATGTTTCTTTTGAAACGTGATCGCCCAAGTGTGTATCACGTATGGCACTTAACTGACCGACTGACTCTTTTATTGGAAAATAATTCATAAAGATCCAAATGACATCCTTTAACTCAGGTCTTACAAGAGTTAATAATTACGAGGTTTGATTAAGTAATAGCGGGATTGTTGCTATGATAACGGAGTTCAAGTATGCTAAGTGAAGCCGCTCTATACAGATTTCCTTTGAACGTTGTCGGGTATACACACTAAAATATAATGTTAACGCCCCCGTTTGCTTCTGTTGTTTATAACAGTGTTTGAAAAGAAAACATATAGAGTGTAGTCGCCTTGTCACACCACAGAGGTTCCATTAGTGTTCATGGCATGTGCAGCAGTTTTTGGCCAAGTACACTATTCCCCAGGGCCGACAACTACTATATTCCAAAGATCTAGCCCCTTGAAATTTTTCCCTCTTCCAAAATCAAATCACAATTGAAAGGAACAAAGTTTCAAGACGTGGAGGAAATCCAAGAGAATGCGACTAGGGAGCTGCTCCTTTACCCCCCAAAAAAGAATTCCAGAAAGGTTTTCATCAATGGAAACAACGTGGCTTCAGAGGGGGGATAAAAATAACAAAATAAAGTTGATTAAAGTTTCAATTCGTTATCCAGTTCCATTTTAATGGATGGAAAGTTTAAATGACTCTTATTCGTCGATAGTAAATTTCCTTTTTGAATCTAAAGGCTTTCGAAGTGCTTTTGAATAAATAAGAAAAACATGCTTCCATCTTATCTCAGTTCTTGTTGATACTCCGAGAAAAAAGGAATCATATCACCCTGAGCAAGGCAGTAATGCCACTGATGTGCAGGGGGCTACATAAAAGTAAAAGGATTAGAGGAGAATGAGGAGAAGGACGAACCAGTTAGAAAGGAGCAAGAGAAGGATGGGAATACAGGAGTGATGACAGTTGCAAAGGTGGAGAGAAAGGAAAGGATATACAGGACAGTGTGGAAAGAAGTAGAGTCAAGTAGTTAAGAGATGAGAATTGACCTTGCATTTAAATTCCTGGTGGTTGTAGCCGTCAGGAAAGCAAAAATATGGAAGCGATTTTCACAGGCGGGAAGTGCGGGAAAATAAGCTGCATTTGGTTGATCTAACTGTGAATGTGTGAGACCCAGTTGCCAGTCTGGTTGCACGAGTAAACACCTGTTTTGGAGGCACCAGTGACTCAAGCTCGTTGGACCAGAAGTCATGGAAGTATTTATAGAACAGTCAAACGGAAGCCACATCTCGTCGTTGGGAAAGTGGCTGTAGTCGAGCCACCAAGTCGGTACCTATCACGTTACTGATTATCCTTTGGAGCCTGTCAAGAACACGGAGGTGAACAGCGGGAACACCTGACCATATATGGCAACAGTACTCCATGCACGGACGAATGGTTGATTTGTATATATGAGGATGGTTTCAGGTGGGAAAACTTCCTGGCCCGACACAGTGACCTAGCCTTCCTAGCAGTGGATTTCACTATTGACTCAAAGTAGTGGTTCCACTTGAGATCAGAGGAGAGGGTAAGGCCGAGGAGGCGCAGAGTATTGCTTTCGGGGAGACTCGCTTGGTCCATGCTTATAGGAGGCAGGAGAGGTTGCCTGTGATTATTTTTTTCTTTCTTTCTTTTCCATCTTCTTTTGGGTTCTTCTTTTTCTTTTTGTTTTTTCTTTTTATCTTGCTTTGCCCATCGAATTGCTAAACCTAAATTGTTGCTTACTATCTTTCTATTTTCTTTATTTTTTCTTCTATTGTGACGTTTTTATTTAGTATATTTCTTTATTTATAGCATTACCCTTTGTATATTCCCTTTTCTTTCAATCTCACCCTCCAGTCTCCCTTTTTCTTTCTTTATCATTCTTTTGATTATTATTATGCTGTCATTTTTCATCATATTTCGATTTCTGCTATGGTTGCACTACCTACCAAGTCTGCGCGAAAACCTAAGGCAGGTTATTATTATTATTATTATTATTATTATTATTATTATTATGCTGTCATTTTTCATCATATTTCGATTTCTGCTATGGTTGCACTACCTACCAAGTCTGCGCGAAAACCTAAGGCAGGTTATTATTATTATGTTGTCATTTTTCATCATATTTCGATTTCTGCTTTGGTCTCACTACCAACCAAGTCTGCGGGGAGACCTAAGGCAGGTAGTGGCGTGTTGTTATGGCTCCATTTCATGCTTTTCTATCTTTTCTATCTTCCCTATCATCTCCAGCATTACATAGATAAGGTTTTCCTTAGTGTGCGGGCTGTACTTAATAAGACAATTTTTTGTATATCTCTTAAGCTGGGGTTTCCAGGGATTCTTTCAATGTGTTGTTTTGTTCCATTTTTTATCATTCCAAGTGCACCTACTATCACCACTGGCACAACTCTTGTTTTCAATTTCCACATTTATCACCTACTATCACCACTGGCACAACTCTTGTTTTCAATTTCCACATTTATTATTATTATTATTATTATTATTATTATTATTATTATTATTATGTTGTCATTTTTCATCATATTTCGATTTCTGTTATGGTCGCACTATCTACCAAGTCTTCGGGAAGACCTAAGGCAGGTCTTGGTGTGTTGTTATGACTTCATGTCATGATTTTCTATCTCCCCTATCATCCCTAGCGTTACATAGACAAACTTCTCCTTAGTGTATGGGCTATACTTAACAAGACAATTTTTTGTATATCGCTTAAGATGAGGTTTCCAAGGATTCTTTCAATGTGTTGTTTGTTCCAATTTTTATCATTCCAAGTGCACTTTCTATCACTGGCATGATTCTTGTTTTCAATTTCCACATTTTTTCTATTTCAATTTCCAGGTCTTTATATTTTGACAGTTTTTCGAATTCCTTGGTTGCTATGTTACAATCCGCTGGACAATCCAGATTAATTAATAAGCAAGTTTTTCCTTTCTGGTTTTTAATAATAATGTCCGGTCTATTTGCTTCAATTTTCCTGTCTATGTAGATGGTGTAATCCCATAGAATGGTGACATCTTCTATTTCTGTTACCGGTGCTGGGTGATGTTCATACCAGTGTTTGTTTACATTTTTTCCATAGTGTTTGCACATTGTCTAATGCAAATATTGTCCCACTGTATCGTGACGATTTTTATATTCATTTGGGGCAAGTATAGAACATCCTGAGATTAGATGGTCTATTGTTTCTTGGTATTTATCACAGAACCTGCATTTTGGATCCACATTATTATGTATAATATTTGCCTGAAAGTTCCTAGTGAAAAGACTTTGGTCTTGTGCTGCAAGAATAAAGCCTTCAGTTTCAGACTTTAATCCAGATGCACGTAACCATCGAAGAGTATTAACTTTATCAACATTGGATTTATTAGCACGTTCTGGATATTGGCCATGCAAAGGTAAGTCTTGCCAGCGTAGTTTCATCTGTTCAAGAGCTTTATCCTTGGTTTTCTTTTTCATATTTATTTGCCGCAATAGTTGGTTCTTGGCTTCTGTTTCGCTTTTCTACAGAATCTACTAAATTTAACTCGTGTTTGTATTTACTGCCTTCTTTCATTATTGAATATTTATTTTTTGTTTTCATGTTGTTTAACTAATTGTATCATCCAGTCCTTTGTTGTTTCTATTTGTTAGTAAGCCAATAGTTGTTGTCTTGTCTGACAATTCTAGCTGAATAAGACCTCTTCCACCTTCTTTACGGGGTATATCAGCCTTTGGATGATGCATCTTATGTTTAAAAAGTAGCTTTCTTGTCTTAAAACTTATTCGTCTGATGTCGTTTAGAGTCCAGTTTAAGATGTTGAAACTATATTGAAACACTGGGATGACAAGGCTATTAATTGCCATAATTCTGTTCTGAGAATTCAATTCAGTTTTTAATAACAGTCGAAATTGTTATAGAAGTTCTCTTACATCTGTCAAATGTTTATATAAACGTCTTCAGAAAAACATCTATTTTCTGAAGTTCTTTTCGTCATTATGCTAAGTCCACTTGAATTTCTTACTCTGGACAGAGTTACATAAATCTCACCAGAAGAGAAATATTTTAATCATTTTCTAATATTTATATTAATAACCAGCAGTATAGCCTGGTGTTGCTCGGGTGTAATGAAAGCTTTAAAACTAATCCATGATCCTGGAGCTCAGACTCAGCCTAAAGAATATTTGTGTAAAGTTTGGTGAGAATCGGATAACAATTGTGGATTTGTATAAAGGACATACAGACAGATAAACAGACACACATAGAAACATCTTGCCTTTTATATATATATATATATATATATATATATATATATATTATCGATTTTCTGCACTATTGTAAGAATTGCAACCTTGAAACTTCTGAATATCGTTTCTTATGTCTTTGTCTATGAGTGTATCAAATTTGATTAAAATCGGACCACTCCTTCTATAACCCGATTTTTTCGATTATCGATTTTAGATATTTATCGAGGATACCTCAACACAAAACCTAGCTAAGAATACTCGCAGACGCTTATAGTACAACTGTGTAAATTTTCAAGAAAATCGGTTCAGCCGTTTCAGAGTCTATAGGTAACGGACACACACACACACACACACATACACACACACAGACAAAGTTTCATTTATAAATAAGTTTAGATTATCTTAACCAGGGCTCCTATTATTAGTAGTTAATTATATGTTAACTAGTTATAAGTGGCACTTTTTCAATTCCAATGCCCTTATATTTGTTTAATGTCACATTCTTGTAATATTTTATTCTGGTTGTACTGCAATATTTATAAGCCATTTTCTAATCTTTAATCACAAACAGCTTATTATTATTATTGTCTTTGTTCGGCGTACGGTCATATTGAAACACCGGTTCCCGTACGATCACTTAAGTTCAGCAACGTCGTTGCTGACCACTTGGGAATCTTGGATCTCCGGGGTTTTATTATCACTTCTCCATATCGTCATTATCATCTTCATTAGCCGAATACCCGGTCTCCGGACAAAGAAATTCAGTTGTCATAGAAAATCTCTTACCTGGTGTAATCTAGGAAATGGGAATTGAAGAATCGAGCTCCAATTCTAGTTGGGTTCATTATATTCACTTATGCGCAAATATCCTTGGGAATGTAATGAGTCCATCTCTTCTCCCCATCACCAGTTATGAGTTAATAGAACTTGTATCGGTAAAGATCCTTATCATGTTATAATCTAAAAAAGTATAACTTTAAATAACCTGCTAAGGGTTGATAAGTGTAAAAAGACACGCAGGACCAAAAATATTGTCGTTCTGTTTCTTGAATTTATCATCATCAGCATTAATGTTATTTTTATAATATGACGACTATGACTACTTCTACTACGATTATTATTTTTTTCTAATACCACTTATTGTTAATGTTAATTTATTTTTCCTATTCTTTTCATTACATTCATCATCATTTTATCCTTTTCATTATATTATTCTTCAAATTTTATGCTTTAGCATCGCCATCATCGTCATTATTATCGCCATTAATATTATCAGTTGTTATTTTATTTTCCTAATCGTTATCCTTTTATCCATTTTTCCCGCCTTCTTTCTTCTCGTCATCCCCAGCCCATAATTTTTAAATGTTCTTCCGCAACACGTCGAACTATCACTTAATCCACTCTCAATAGGTTTCTAGTTCTTCTTTTTTTCTTTACATTTTCGTCTTTAATCAAATGATTTCGCTCTTTCTTTTCTCGATATTAATTCCTTCTTTTAATTTAGAATTTTAATCTTGCAATTTTACAAAATCTTCTCCGCTAATATTACAAGTTCAATCAACGGATACCCGCGGGGCTTTGACAGGGATTCTCAGAATTGTGTCAGCGGCGTTCGTTCTACCAATCAATTCTTAGAATATTTCATCAAATTTTTAAGAAATTTGTTGAATTTCAGAATTGTTTCTTCGCTAAATTGTTTAGTCTTAAGTTCTGCTATAATTTCTCTCGAATGCTGGTAATCATATTTTAATTTGAAATTAACATTATCATATACGTAGATGCATAGACACACGCATTCACACACACACATATATCTATGTATATTATATATATTAATGAGTAGATGCATCCCTACTAATTTTAATTTGAAATGCGCTTTATTATATATGTACATACCTACATATATATGCATATGCATGTATATTTAATGTGTATTAAAAGTTCTTTTAAAACATTTAAAATAGAACCCCTTACACGTAAGCGAGGGAATATACAAATTATACATACATACATACATACATACATACATACATACATACATACATAATACATTAATTGAAAAATGCATCTCTACCAATTATATAAAAATTCATGATAATGACAATTCAAATTAAAATGACGATTTAAGATAGATAGATAGATAGATAGATAGATAGATAGATAGATAGATAGATAGAATAGATAGATAGATAGATAGATAGAATGAACAGACTAGATAGATAGATAGATAGATAGATAGATAGATAGATAGATAGATAGATATGAACAGACTGAGATAGATAGATAGATATGAACAGACTAGATAGATAGATAGATAGATAGATAGATAGATAGATAGATAGATAGATGAAAGATAGATAGATAGATAGATAGATAGATAGATAGATAGATAGATAGATAGATATGAACAGACTGAGATAGATAGATAGATAGATAGATAGAATAGATAGATAGATAGATAGATAGATAGATAGATAGATAGATAGATAGATAGATATGAACAGACTGAGATAGATAGATAGATAGATAGACAGATGAGATAGATAGATAGATAGATAGATAGATAGAACAGATGAGATGAATAGATAGATAGATAGATAGATAGATAGATAGATAGATAGATAGATAGATAGATAGATAGATAGATATGAACAGACTGAGATAGATAGATAGATAGATATGAACAGACTGAGATAGATAGATAGATAGATAGATAGATAGATAGATAGATATGAACAGACTGAGATAGATAGATAGATATGAACAGACTGAGATAGATAGATAGATAGATAGATAGATAGATAGATAGATATGAACAGACTGAGATAGATAGATAGATAGATATGAACAGACTGAGATAGATAGATAGATAGATAGATAGATAGATAGATAGATAGATAGAATAGAATAGAAATGAACAGACTCACATAGATAGATAGATAGATAGATAGATAGATAGATAGATAGATAGATAGATAATGAACAGACTCACATAGATAGATAGATAGATAGATAGATAGATAGATAGATAGATAGATAGATAGATAGATAGATAGACCTCTCAGAAATACCTCTCATATAATAAGATATTAGCTACATAAAGACGCCATCGCAACTTGCCAATTCAACTGCCAAATAAGTTATTCTGATTGGAAATTCGGCAAAATTAACTTTTAACTAGTGGTGAAACTGATTGGGGTTTTAGGGGATATTTTGTCAGAGGTATGGCTTTGCCAGTTTTAATTTTTGTCTGAAATGGTCTTTGAGGTTTTTTCTCCTTTTTCTTCTTTGCTTACTCCCAGAAGTGTATACTCCATGTTTATACTCCATGTTTATACTCCACGTTTTCTTCCTTCTAATTTTCCTTCTTGTTTTTTTTTTTAAATTTATTATTCTATTTTCTGATTAATGTTCTCTGTGGTATTTGAGTGCTTAAATTTTGTTTAAAACTTTCTCGTTTAAAATCACTTAATTTCATTTTTATTTCTTCGCTTTTCCATTCTTTTTTATTTTGCTGCTCTACTCGCTGAACATTCATGCTTGCTTCTTGAAATTGACCTGTGCTCCACTACCTCCATGTTTAATATATTAGAATGTCAGTTAAACATTGCGTGTTCAAAAAGTTTTGTTGATTCAACTGTCCAAATTAGATAATGGACAGACTCACATAGATAGATAGATAGATAGATAGATAGATAGATAGATAGATAGATAGATAATGAAGAGACTCACATAGATAGATAGATAGATAGATAGATATAGATAGATAGATAGATAGATAGATAATGAACAGACTCACATAGATAGATAGATAGATAGATAGATAGATAGATAGATAGATAGATAGATAGATAATGAACAGACTCACATAGATAGATAGATAGATAGATAGATAGATAGATAGATAGATAGATAGATAATTGAACAGACTAAGATAGATAGATAGATAGATAGATAGATAGATAGATAATAAAATAGACTCGATAGATAGATAGATAGATAGATAATGAACAGACTCAGATAGATAGATAGATAGATAGATAAATGAACAGACTCAGATAGATAGATAGATAGATAGATAGATAATGAACAGACTACATAGATAGATAGATAGATAGATAGATAGATAGATAGATAGATAGATAGATAGATAATGAACAGACTACATAGATAGATAGATAGATAGATAGATAGATAGATAGATAGATAGATAGATAGATAGATAGATAGATAGATAATGAACAGACTCACATAGATAGATAGATAGATAGATAGATAGATAGATAGATAGATAGATAGATAGATAGATAGATAGATAGATAATGAACAGGCTCACATAGATAGATAGATAGATAGATAGATAGATAGATAACGAACAGGCCTGCTACATAGATAGATAGATAGATAGATAGATAGATAGATAGATAGATAGATAGATAGATGAATGACTGAGATAGATAGATAGATAGATAGATAGATAGATAGATAGATAGATATGAAGGACTGAGATAGATAGATAGATAGATAGATAGATAGATAGATAGATAGATAGATAGATATGAACAGACTGAGATAGATAGATAGATAGATAGATAGATAGATAGATAGATAGATAGATAGATAGATAGATAGATAGATATGAACAGATTCGAGATAGATAGATAGATAGATAGATAGATAGATAGATAGATAGATAGATAGATAGATAGATAGATAGAAACAGACTGAGATAGATAGATAGATAGATAGATAGATAGATAGATAGATAGATAGATAGATATGAACAGACTGAGATAGATAGATAGATAGATAGATAGATAGATAGATAGATAGATAGATAGATAGATATGAACAGACTGAGATAGATAGATATGAACAGACAGATAGATAGATAGATAGATAGATAGATAGATAGATAGATAGATAGATAGACCTCTCAGAAATACCTCTCATATAATAAGATATTAGCTACATCAAGACGCCATCGTCACTTGCCAATTCAACTATCCAAATAAGCTATTCTGATCAAAACTTCGAAGAAATTAACTTTACTGGTGGTAAAACCGATCGTTTGTTGTTGTTTTTTACTGTTTTTTTTTAAAGATTTATTTCAGATGTAACATTGAGATTACCCTGATATAAGAGAAACCCTGATATAAGAGATATTTTCTATGTTCCCAAATTAAAGCCTGTGGTAATGTATATAAATAAACCAAAACCGGATATAAGAGAAACCCCGATATAAGATAACTTTTATCCGGTCCCGACAACTCTTATATCATGGTTATACTGTATAACCAGTTTTAATTCGTTTTTGAATCTATAATGGATATTTCGACTTTTACTAAGTTAAAACTTAGTAATTTTTTAATAAGAGTAAATATATTTCCTATCTCCTACTTCCTCCATTTCTTTTAAACAAAAAAAATGGGAGAAGTAGGCCTTAAGAGTGGTGCTGTCACGAGTCTTTTTCTGATATGTGTGACGGTGGCAACTTCTCTTCATATTGAGAGTACCGGGTTGGTAATTCTAGAGCAAACATACTAAGAGCCACAAGGGATAGGGAGACGTGGAGAACCATGATCACGTACGTCCTGAAGGGACAGGACACATAGAAGAAGAAGAAGAAGAAGAAGAAGAAGAAGGTAAGTAAAGTTGATAGAATTCCAGCCATCATCACGCCGAGCAAGTTCCAGTTTTCTCCAAACTCTACAACTTTTACTTTCCTGTGTCCTGCTTTCCTGTTTGTTGGAAGTCCTCATCTGTAGTTACTGCTTTTAAGAACTCTGGTGAACCCTCTGAACTTTCTAACTATTGCCCTATTAGCCACATCCCGCTTTTCGGCAAAGTGTTCGAGGCTCTAATCAATGCTGAACTGGTTAAGCATTTCCCCTCTCACGACCTACTCTCTGACAAACACAGATATTTCGAAATTCTTACAAAAATCAAATAATTGTTAGATTTTAATAAAACTTTCAGGGCTTATTCATAAAGAAATGAAATTATTTTTAAAAGCATTATTTTTAAAAATCCTTAATAAAAATATTTTTTTACATCCGTTACGCCTCCTCGACGTAAGTTCATGAAATTAAATTCTATAAGTAAAACTGGTTTCTTAAGTTAAACGTAGGACTCATTGGGGAATATAAATCATCTATTATTTTTTAACCTTTTGGCACTTCTTTCCAAAAATCTGCTTACAATAGTAAAATAAAAAATGCAATAAAACTATGCATTATTTAATTAAATTTCACTTGCTTTAAGAAATAATATATATTAAGAACATTATAACCTAAAGAAAAAAAATTTGATTAATAATATATTTTAAAAGAATTGTTTTCACTTTTTATGATAACAACGTATATAGTTTCAAAAATATTTTTGAAATATTTCAAAGGTTTACATACGTCAGATTATTAAGTTATTAAGTGAAGAGTATATTTACTAATCGAAAATTGAAAAGTTTGATATAAATTATCGAGAAATTGTATTTTAAAACATTTTTTCATTTTTTTTTTTTTTGGATTTGAAACGTTTTTGCTTTTTGTATGGTAATTTCTGTATGTACATTAAAAGAACATGTTTCACATGTTTACAGGGAAAAAATTTGGACAATTTTGTCAACTCCGGTTGCCATACACTTATCTTGCATGTGTCTAGCTGTCATCACATGTCAAAAACGGATGAAGGTCAGAAAAATCAACACTGTATTTAAGAAATAGTTTTATTCTAAATTCCATGCTACGAATAAGTAATGCTCGTGTAATCAGATTAATTTATCAATAAATTAGCGAATTTCCTAAAAATAATATGTCATAGATATATATTTTATTTTTGAAAAATTTTTTAAACCGAGAATTAACTTTTATTTACAAATGTGTCCAACACTCAAAATGGCCGAAAAATTGAAAAATTAAAGAACAAAATTCAAAACTTTAGATTCCAATCAATATTATTTCTGTTTGAAATACACCAGAGTATTTTGCTTACTAGAAATAGTAACTTTAACCATTAGCTTTCAATTAAAACTAAAATAAATTTCAAGAAAACTTTTTCATTTTTAAAAATTCAATTTAAAAGTTAGTTATCGAAAATAATTGGATATACCTACTATATATATCATTCACTAACTCTTGCAAATTGTAAATTGCCTGATGAGGTACTATTGAAAGTACTGAAACAGGACAACTCTTGTGAAAAATGTTTTTATTATAAATATCAATAATAAGAATAAGAATATTATATATATGTGTGTGTGTGCGTGTGTGTGTGTGTGTGTGTGTGTGTGTGTGTGTGTGTGTGTGTGTGTACATAAGATTTTATACGATTCGTGTAAAATCTTCTGTACAATAAAGACGGAAGCTGATGATGGTTCGCCTGAAATAGGCCTATACCTCCGTTTGGCTGATGTTGATACTACATGTCTCGGACTGACATGTTGAAATAGCTATTTCCACTAAATGTGATCTGAATTTATATATATATATATATATATATATATATATATATATATATATATATATATATATACCTTTTGGAATTTCATCGCACCCCGTATATAGAGAAAGTGGGAGAGAATTAAACTTTTAAACTTTTCTTTCATATATTAGTTTATATATATATATATATATATGTGTGTGTGTGTGTGTGTGTGTGTGTGTGTGTGTGTGTGTGTGTGTGTGTGTGTGTGTGTGTGTACTGCGGATCCTGGCTTCGAAAACGGTTGCTATAACCTTCTTGAATAAGTAAAGACGTCCTTTTGCCTGCAGGTTACGTCTTCGATATTCTTTCGTCAAGAGAAGTTAATTTCCTTTTTCTTCATCCATTGTCACTAACGTTTCCACACTCCATCGCCTCATTAACTGTAACCGGATGACATTATTAGATATGGTGGTAAACGTCAGCAACATCAATTGGACGTCCGATAATCACATCGGAGCCGGCCATGACTTATCTGGGTCTTCACTTTCTTGAGGGCTAATGGCGTCTCAGATCTTTTCAAGCGTGACTTGATAAGACCCTAAAATAAAAGCAAGAGCTCACACATGGATATTCACGGTTATCAACATTCACGGTAGCAAGCATATGCATTTTCATGTATATGCTTTTATATACATCATGATGAGAATAGAAATTTATCATATCATTTTTATTAGCAGATTTGCGTTAGGCACTCAGTATCAGTTTCACTTGACATGCTTTCTAGGAAAGGTAATCCAATGTTTGATTCTGTTTAATTAAATTCTTTCATGCGTTCTATGTTGTTTAGTTTATTTACAAGATTAGGTAATATTGTTATATAACAACAAAATAAAATCCGGAATTATTTTCTTATTTTATTTAGGAATATTTGTGCATATATATATATATATATATATATATATATATATATATATATTCATATGTCCCAAAATATAAATGATGGATGGTTTGATAAATATATGGGAACATAGTCATTCCAAACTTATAAAATTGCATTTACATTTACATCCTAAACTCACGGAGTCACACACACACACACACACACATACACACACACACACACACACACACACACACACACACATATATATATATATATATATATATATATATATATATATATATATATTTATATTAGTTTTAAAGCTTTCATTACACCCGAGTAACGCCGGGCTATACTGCATATATATATATATATATATATATATATATATATATACTTGTGCAGATTAATTCTCTTTTAACATACAGTAAGTTTTAGACCCACTGGAGGAACAGGGTGTAATCGATTTGTATTTTCTCCTCAGATTAGTTCATTTGCAGTGGTGTGCATTAATATGAACCTATTTTTCGGGTGTATGATAAAATTTGTCTGGCCTTGAAAATATTGCGCCATCCGTGATTGTATCAAGTTTCATGAAAAACGACTGACATAGTTTTGCGATTAAGATTTTCACTTACTTTTTCTTATCTCCCCTTTTTGTATATAATAATGGATCCGACTGAGTGTACATATACTCCTGCAATAGAGAGAACAGTAGTAGCAGTTGGCTGGCGAGAGTATTCGTAGAGATCCGTTACAGTTATCGGAGAGTACCGGAACTGATACGTAAGTTACCGAGAGATACCGAACTTACCTACAGACTATCGCATCAGAAGTCAGACTAGCTCTGAGCTCCACTCAGCTAGAATAATCTACACGGATATACTATTTCCACGACTTCACTTTAAGACATGTATATATTTATTTCTTACTAATAGTATTCCTAGATTTACTAATCTGCGTTCAAGTTTGTATATTACGTTCAATAACACCTAGTTTTCTATCTCAATATCTGTTTTTGTTGTTCATTATTTTGTGCGGTTCCTCACCTGGAACCCACAGCACTTATGTTCTTGGAATTTTTTTCTGGGCATAATTTATGTAGAACTTGTCCAAATATTCTGAATAGAAGATATGCAAAACATTTGCAGATGGAGTTTGCATATTTAGATGAAACCTAATTAAGCTATGGTCAAAGATATTTAAAAATGAATTTTCTTGTTAGACATGTTGTACTATATCCAATACTAGCATCATAGCCCGACGTTGCCCGTGCAACTCAGAACATGGTAGTAGTAGGAGAGGATGCCACATTTTTTTACGTACTTTGTTTTTGTTTGAAAAAACATATTTTTAAAATATTTCTTTTGTTTTTTTAATAAAAAAATATTTTAATCGCGTTTGACACGTGTGATTTGATTTCTGTGACGTAATTCAGCAACCATCTCGGATCTTAGATATTTTACGGAGCAAATGTAAACAATCGGCTCCATTAGCCAAAAAGTGCGAAAGGGAAAATTGCGAAACTTAAACTCAAAAAGTATATGTCGACCTGGCTTCCCTGTAAATATGTGTCTCTAGAAAGTTTGAATGGCGTAGCTTAAAAAATGTAGGCGTGCATAAGGAACAGTCACACACAGACTCACAAATTGCCTTTTATATATATAGATAAACACACATAGTCTTCATTTGAATGATGGATGGTGGCATGGATTATTACTATGCGCTTTTCAAGATGAGCGAGAATGACGCGCTAAATTTCACCGGTGTAAATTTACGATTTAAAAACAAGTAATTTCAAGAAGAAATTTCTTGAAAATTTTGATAACCACAGGAAAGCTTGAAGACAAGTGAGACAGGGGAAAGCATAACCTACCTAGAAAGCTTGAGCAAATGAATGGGTGTGCAAGTTTTAGAATTTATAACAAAAAGGGAACATTTGTTTAGAGCTACAAAAGACGAGAAAATGTGGAGTGGTATCATCGCTAAAGTCCTAAAATGACGCGTTACATACAAGTAGAATTCATAATGTGGAGTTCCTCATATTTAAACACGTAAGCTCTGGTTGCCATTTTTATAATTCTTAAATTATAACCGGACCTGATGATTCCTGAACCTAATTAGCCATTATTATTTATTTTATATGTTAAATTTTACTGTTTGTTATGACAACTATACAATTTCCGGGGGCATATAATGAGAATTTAAGAACTGGAAAATTTTTACATTCATGAGATATATTGAAGAAACTACAAGAAATTGAATGCCTAGTCATCAGCAAAAAGAGTGGCCCAAAATGCTAACTACAGGTCGAAGATACTAAAATCAAGTGAGTACAAAATGTAAATTCCTGGGAAGTGTTCTAACGGAGGATGAAAAGTGCGACACAGATCCGAATGGGTATTGACATGGCCAAGGATGCAATCCAAAAGTTAAGCAGAATATTGAGAGGTAGGAAAATTTCGCTAGAAACAAAGAAGAGAGTACTGGATTGCTATGTGATGTCTGTTCTTCAATATGGCAGTGAATGCTGGACATTATCATCTTTGATGAAGGAAAGTCTTGAAGCAACCGAAATAAGGTTCTACAGAAACATAGTGAGTATAAAGTGGGGGATCAATTCATATTACAATCGATATATAAACTGATCCCTCACTTAGTGGTCACTGCAGTTTGTATACATCTATATTCCTCGGACCCAAAAGCACAAGGATGCATTCCAGAAGCTGAGTAGAGTATTAAGAGACAGGAAAATTTCACAAGAAACAAAGAAGAGTGTACTGGATTGCTATGTGATATCTTTCCTTCAATACGGCAGCGAATGCTGAACAATTTCACCAAAGATGAAGGGAAAACTTGAAACAACGGAAATGTGGTTCTACAGAAGGATGCTGAGGATACCACGAACCGAACATGTGAGCAACGTCGAGGTTTTGGAGAGGATGGAAACGAAAAGGAAACTTATACTTAACATCAGGAAAAGATAGCTGAAGTTTCCGGAACATATCATGAGGAAGGACGGCTTGGAGAATCTGATACTCACAGGATAGATAGATGGAAAGCAACATATGACATATTTGATGAGATTGAGCAAATGGATGGCGGAACAGGGTTTGGGAAGGTAACAAGAGAAAAGGTGTTAAAAGCTACCAGGGATAAGAGGATGTGGAAGACCATTATCACCTACGTCCTAAATGGACACGGCGCATAAAGAAAAAGAAGATTGAAAGCAGGAGGTAGAGAAAAAATCAACAAGTAATCTACCTAACGAACAGAAATGAATAGTGAAAGTACAAATAAGGCTAAGTGCTACCAAGGATAGAAAGAGTTGTGGAGAGCCATGATCACTCACGTCTTGAAGGGACACGGCTAATACAAGAAGATTTCTTTATATTTGTTATATTACAAATTCTGTTACTGAGAGAAATGTTAATTTTCAGGTTTTAAGTTATTTTATAGCTCTTCCTGTCAAGTGAGTAACGGTGGCTACGCAACGTCACAAGTAGCATTCGTGGTGCTGCAGTTGTTTCGTCAGTATATTTATCCAGTTGCATTCAAATAATATTCACAAATGGGATGTGTTTGTTGATTGGAACGAATTTAATAATATTTGCAATATGTCCTCTACATACTCAATGGTGTCTAAATTTTGCGACACATGAAGTATTCGGGGTCAATGTGAGTGTTTCTAAAACCAGTGTTGTTGGGTTACATTGTCTTGCTAGATTGTCTTGTCCAGACAGACTAACTGATGCCATATGGTCGACGGCTAGCAAATTATGCATTATGTAGCTTATGATGTACTGTGTAGTGAATATATTGAGCGACATCAGCGTTGAATTGAGGCATAATTTGATACAATTTCTTTCTTGTTGTGTGGTTAACAAACTTGTCAGTCACTAGGCTATCGGCTTACGGCCTATCACGTTGAATACACCGGTTCTCGCTCGATCACCGAAGTTAAGCAACGTTGAACCTGGTCAGTACTTACATGGGTGACCGCTTTGGAATACCATGTGCTGTAAGCGTATAGTGACGGATGTGCGTTGTGGTGCAGTGGAGATCGGCTCGGAAAGAGGAATCGGTGAGACGAGTTCGAATTCCAGTTGAATTCACATAAGCGCTGGTACCCTTGGTAAAGGTATTAATCCGTCCATTTCCTCCAGTTATGGGTTAAATAACAAGGGTAGGACTTGGGGACCCTGCTCTTAAAAACAAATCCCAATGAATCGTGAAAAGAAAAATGTTGTAAGAATAAAAATAACCTTACCCAAAATCATTGGTTATGACATTAATATGATCCCATAAGGATTGATAGGTCGTTAAGCCTCAAAAACAAACAAACAAACACTAGGCTATTGGTGCTCGTAGTTTAGAATTGCTGGGAAAAATTGGTTTCTGTTAGGAATTCACATATTTTTAGGAATACTTTTGATACTGTGGCCCAAGATAATCCTAGGGGCAATGGATGTCATCTTTCTGATACCAATCCTGTGCACGTCTCATGACTGCAAGGGCTATACCATTGCAGCTACACTAGTTCTTTACCTATTACGTCATTACGGCATCTGGCTCATGTAGGCGATGAGAAACCATCCACTGTAACTATTTCTTTACTAAAATGGTCAATAAAGAAAGAATTCTACAGCCTGAGAGCATTGTGTACGTTCCCTGGGCAGCGTTAGCCTACTTTAATTAAACAGAAAGTCTTGATTAAGCTGTAAAAACAAATACATTTAAAATAATGAAGAGGAAATTGAACAAAAGAAAATACAGACACAATAAATTGTAACACGAAATTAGTATTAGAAACAGCTAACAAGTTTTTGTTTCTCTTTCATCTGAGTTCTACCTAAGAAATAGAATATTTTGCATAACAACTAAAAGAAATAGGGTTACATGAAGAAGCAGTTTCTTGACAAGCTCCAAAGGAGAGTCTGTAATGTGATAGGTACTGATCTGGCGACTCGACTGCAGCCACTTCCCCATCGTCGAAATGTGGCCTCCCTTTGTCTCTTCTATAAATACTTTCATGGCTTCTGCTCGGATAAGCTTAAGTCACTGATGCCTCCTCAACAGGTGTTTACTCGTGCAACCAGACTGGCAACTGGGTCCCACCCATTCACAGTCAGGTTAGCCAAATGCAGACGACAATTCTACTCCTGCAGCTTCCTCTCTCGCACTTCCCGCCTGTGGAACTCTCTCCCGTATTCTTGCTTTCCTGACGGCTACAACCTCCAGAAATTTAAATGCAAGTCAATACTCATCTACTAACCACTGGCTTCTAGCTCTCTCCCCTCCCCTGTATAACCTTCCCTTTCTCTCCACCTATGTATCTGTCATCGCACCTGCTTTCTCAGCTTTCTATTGTTCCTTTCTAACTAGTTTGTACTCCTCACTCTTTTCTAATTAATCTTTTTACATTTATGTAACCCCCTGCACATCAGTGGCGTTTCCGCCTTGCTCGGGGTGAAATGATTAAAAAAAAATATGGATAGGAATAGAAAATATCGGTTAATTCTAGATTTGAACAGTTTAAGGTTGTAGTGATCAGGAAATCATCCTCTTCGGAGTCGATTACACAGACTAGTGGTTCGCGATAAGAAGCAGTTCGAGTTCGCCGATGAAATACGGAGGGAATGTGGGAGGTTTGCTAGAGTGTCCTAGCCATTAGGACTGTCGGAACCGAGGAATGTAGTACCTCCTAACATTTTCTATGTTTAAATATACCTGAGTTTTTTGTTGTTTTTATTTTCATTGGTGGGAAGGGGTACATTGATTAAATTTTGCACCTCTAATAAGATCTTCAAGAAAATTCTGGATATTATTTGATGTCATCAGCTTCAGATGTCTCAAGTAAACTTTATGAAATCAGCTGCGTATCAACTATTATCGTTTTCATGTCACCTGAAAGTAAAGATTCGCCATATTGAATAAACCGACCTTGTATCACATTTGACAAATGTGAAATTGCCAATAGAGAGGCAAAATGATTATGCTTAAATTTTTTCTGTTAAAAAAGAAAGAAAATAAACGTGTTTATCAGCACAAAGGAGATCTCGAAGGTTCGAAAATGTGGGCCTTATCTCAAAATTCTTCGTTCGCTCTCAACTAAATTGACCAAATTGTTTATAATTTGTTTAATGATTTTATTATTTCTTCGAAATTTATTAATTAGCATTTGTTATTCCAGGAAATATTTATATCTGAATACACACGTGTAGGTGAAAGAGAAAACTGACATTTTCAATAACTACAAAATGTAAAAGAAAGAACGCATCCACTAATACACACTTCCTATAAAAGTATCCACGTAAAAACACTTTCTCTCATATATATATATATATATATATATATATATATATATATATATACCCCAATTTCTTATCCTTTCATCGTTAATATATAATTTTTTTTTTCATTTTATCCTACCATCTGTTCTTTTTAATTCAAATTTATTCCAATCTTCTTTTCCCCTTTTCATTAAGATACTTACCCTATCTTTTTAACGCTCTCTCTCTCTCTCTCTCTCTCTCTCTCTCTCTCTCTCACAGACACACACACACACACACACACACACACTTAACCACCCCCTTCTTTACGTTTCAAATCTACGGGTCAGCAGTCTAACTGACTTGCTACATGTATCTTTAGATTTAAGTTGACATCCGCTCTTACGCGTGCTTTTTATTATATCTTGCGTATATATATGCTTATGTATGAATATGTGTGTGTATTCGCCAAACTGATGTAATGATGTATTTTTTCTTAAATTTTCTCTTTTAAGGGAGCGATCTTTATTTTTATTCTGTTTTTTTTTTTAGGCCTTTGTGTAAAAATCTTCTGTACAATAAAGACAGAAGCTACACCCCCGATTTACCATGAAATAACGTGTCTGCCTTAATTTTTTCTTATATTTGCTTTATATATATATTAAAAAGTTATCCTACCACTTTATGTACAGGATACTCCTTTGGATTCTTCTATATCTACACTTCACGCTGATATATATATATATATATATATATATATATATATATATATATATATATATAGTCATCCATTTCGCTGTATCACAGCTCATCAGTACGGTTAAACTCCGATTGCTTTTAACCCAGGATTGAAAACCGACCGAATTGGCGCTCAGTAGAAGGCAGACTTTTTAGCGTATACATTATCATTATACCCGCCCAATAGCCAGAGTGCTTTAATTCACTACGGAATGTACATGCCTAAGTAGCTACTGTTTTCCACTGGTGCTAAGGAAGACTTAGTATGGCCGACAACCGTCAGTCCGTGAAGAAGAACCTGTTTAGCTTTTCTTCTAAAAATGATCCCACAGACAGGAATTGGGCGTAAAAGAAAGCTGACTACAATTTCCCTGCTTTGCTTGCAGAAAATAATAAAAATCAAACTAATGTAGAACTACCTAAGACCAAGGAAGCTGTTACAGACAAGAATGAGACCGCCAGGGATTCGCCTTCTTTTGCGAGCACGCTTGTCCACTTTTGCGCGCACGCTTGTCTACCACGAAGACCAACACCATTCACTTTTGGAAAACCCTCAGGTATTACGAAAGTTTGAAAAGCGAATGATATTGGTCTTTGTGGTGGACAAGCGTGCGCGCAAAATTTGTCGCTCCATGAAAGACACCTTTATTCGATCACTGGTGTCTCTAAGGGTCAGGCCCCAAAGGGTTTTAAAAGGATCGGGCTTTTTCATGTGGGACGTTACCCATACCGGAAGAGCGTATCGAAATGGCTGGAAAAGAACTTGCGACAAAAAATCTGATAATAAAAACAGAATATGAGGACCGAAGAAGGACCAACGTTACGGTATACGAGGTCCCTCCTCAGGCTTCCGGAGAACATTTTGGCATGTTATTTTAAAAAATATAGCCAAATACTGACAGCCTCTTCTGACAACCTGAACGGGGGGTGGTCTTTTGATATAATGATCGATCGGGTGGCCTTCATGGCCATCCCTAACTGCTTAAACTGTCGCGACCGGAAAATGCCGGTCATAGTGAGCAGCCAAAACCAACATGCTGGAAGTGCAGAGAGACTGGTCACTTCGAGCAGCGTGGCCTCTGTTCCCTGAAGTCACTAGGGATGACATCAACAGACCCACTCCCTCTGTCATCTTTAAGGGCTACGTCCCGGCGGTCCACCAAGACTCTCCAATACAACAACTACAAAATCAGGCAGAGCCCAATTGGAAAAAGATCAAGCAACTGAGGAAACTTAAAAAGGACTTAGATGCAAGTAAGAAAATTGAAAATCTTTAAAAAAGTATCAGGAAACAAATTATCAGCGTCAATTTCTGCCCCAAGTTTCCCTTCCCGAAAAAGACTTATAGCCCCTCCACCCATGAAAAATATCTCACCCACACCCCTTCCAAAATGACTGTATTTAAGAAACCATCACCAGCCCTTTCTCCAGTCCCTTTTCATGTTCTGACACTAGTTACTTCGACTCCTACTTCTCCGAATGTCTCCGCTACCCCCACTTCTACCCCCACTCAAACACCTACTCCTTCTAAATCCCCAATAAAATACTCTTCCAAAAATCAAAGAAGCCCAGACACAGCGAGTGACAAGGAAAAAAGAAAAGAAAGAAAGCCCCCTTTTAATGTGGGGCAGAATGCTTGCCGTGTCCCAGAAGACACTGGGCAAAAAGCAATTAGCCAATCCAAAAAAACTAAAAACTTTGTGGAAATTCACTAAAATTTTCGAAAAAGCTGTAGGAGATCCACTCAATTTCCCGAATGCGAAAAGACTATTAACTGTGGTGAGATCAGGTACGGGACCAAGCCAGATATGGAGTATGCTTGGTGAGGCGAACAACTCTATCCCGGTGAGCTCCACCAATTGTATACTTCAATAATGAAGACCAAAAGAATTTGCAACAGTTTTATTCTGGGAGGACCCCTATTTATGTTCACCCCTCCCTTTACAGAGCTTTAAAATTAACGTTTTCCCTGGACACTGGCAGCCTCTCCTATGATAGCAGTATTAAAAGTGAAATGGGTCTAGGCTCAATGGTGTCCTCTCCTCGGCCATGTTCAATGCAGGAGTGCAACCCTAATAGGTTTGATAATGGCTCTTTGGTTGGCTAGTGTGAATGCCCGGGACCTGAGGTCGGAGTCTCGCAGGGCGAGACTCATTCGCGATCTTCAAAGTCTCGGGGTGAATATATATTGTGTGCAAGAAACCCGTTTTTCAACTGACGATCATGAGAGCATTGTGTCTAGGGAGTTTACTCTTTATTTAAAGTTTTGATGGACGTTCGAGAGGTGTTTCCTGGCTTTGGATGCGACGTGTGCTCTTGTTTTCGCAGATCCGGCGGGCAGGCTTTGCGTGCTGGATGTTACCATAAAGGATGAGGTTCTTCGGTTCGTTGAGGTTGATGCGCCCAATGTCCATTCTGAGCGGCCTGCTTTGTTTCGGCAGATAGAGCTGTTTTTGATGACATGACGGTTCGGAAGTTTTATCGGGGGATTGGAACGCCGTCCTTGACCCCGATTTAAATCGTATAGGCTGCAATTCTGGTACTAACAACCCTGATGTGAAGCCGTTTCGCGACTTTATCGACAAGTTTAATCTTATCAATAAGTATCGTAATGAGCATCCCCAGAAAGTAGTGTGACTTGAACGAATAGGGGCGGCTCGGTTACGGTGGTACGTTCTAGTTATCTCGACCGAATTTTAGTTAAGAGAGTCGACGTAGGGCTCTTAGAGTGTCCAAGTTTTCATTCGATAGTTTAATCGGATCATAGGCTCGTCTGGGTTCGGGTAAACTTAAGGTGAACCTAAACTTCGGGTAAACCTAAGGCTAGAATGGCTGGATACTGATGATAGAGATTTCCAGAAACAGCTGCTACTAACAATACAGCGGGAACTGACGTGTGCTGTCATTGGGAATAAGTGGTGGGATGATCTTAAGTCAAAAATTAGTTCGTTTTCTCATGACTATAGCCGTCGGCTCAATCAAGCTAGTTTAGCAGCAGAAATAGCAGCAGAGGAAAAAGTCAATCGGGCCATTAAATCCCGTGATAGTGGGGACGTAGCCTTAGCTAGGGCCGAGCTTGCGTCCCTGCTTATCAGGAAGGACCCAGCTCTGATAGTTAGGTCTAGGTTAAAAAGAATGTCTTGCGAGGCGAAGAATAAGGCCGCTGATTTTGCGTGCGGAGGAAGTCAGGAAAGCTTCCAAACGACATATTGCGTGCGTCACATTTCAGGATAATCGGACCGTGACAACAAACGCGGGCATATGTGAGGCATTTCTGCTCAGTTCGACACCTATTTTGCCGATTTCCTCTGCCTTGAGGCGGCTGAAGCGGCTGAATGCGAGGGTCCCATTACAGAGTCGGAAATCTGGGAAGCGCTGAAGCGGGTTGGCCGGGACAAATCTCCGGGTTTAGATGGTCTTCACTACGAACTGTACCTGAAGCAGTCGCCCGTTCTTGGTCCTCTGCTGGAGCTGATCTTTAACAACTGGATGAGGCAGGGGTCTATACCTGAACGCCTCACCAGGGGTGTGATCAAGTTACTATGCAAGGATAAGAACGGTGGGGATGGGTTGGGTAATTTCCGGCGTTTAACGGTGTTAATTACAGAGTTAAAGATTTTAGCCAGGATCTCAGCCGGTCGTTTGTAGACTGTCCTGCCTAGTCTGATTGGCTCCGAACAGACTTGTGCTATGAAGGGCAAGAATATCCAAGACAACCATCATATGGTACGCTTGATCATATAACAAGTCGATAATGAAGCCGCGCTGATCAATTTAGATCAGTCCAAGACATTCGATAGGGTTGACCATCGATTTTTGGAGGCTGTCCTTTCAGCCGCCGGTTTCGGGCCGTACTTTCGCTTTTGGATACGTCTTCTGTATGCGACTCTCGGTGCGCTGGTGGAGGTGAATGGGGTTCGATCGAAACCGTTCAAATTGTCTCGTTCCATTCTTCAAGGTTGTCCGTTATCCCCTTTGCTGTACTTCTTGCGTCGGAACCTTTCCATTGTAAGTTAAAGGCGAATCCAGTCTTGCGGGAAATTTCACTACCTGGTGATATCACCTGGGCCAGGTACTCCGCCTATGCGGACGACGTTTCGGTTCTGGTGTCGAGCAAGAACGAGATTAACGAACTCAGCAAAGAAATCACGAGGTATCAACCGTTATAAGTCTGTTGCCTTGCGGTTGGGTGCGTGGAAGGGATTTTCTCTTCCCGGACATTTCCTCTGGACGGACGGGCCGATCAAGATACTCGGCGTCTGGTTTGGTCCTGATCTCCAGTTGGAGATGAATTGGTCGGCAGCGCAGGAGAAGGCCGAGGTCACGATTTCTTTGTGGTCCCGGAGGAATCTTTCCTTAAAGGGGAGAGGCGGAAGTATGTGCATCGCACATCTACCAGAGTTTCCTTTACCGATTCTCTGTGCTGCCTCTTCCGTCTGCTATACTAGTTGAACTAATCAGGATGTTGCCCTCCTTCTTGTGGGAAGGCATGTTCTTCAAGGTATGTCGGGATATCTGTTACCTCCACCCTTCTGAGGGCGGTCTGGGTATGCCTAGCGTTGAGATTCGTCAACATACGCTTCGCATTGCGTTCCTGAATCGAATGTGTCAGCAGACGGATGAGGAGGGCGAGGGTGAATTCTGGAAGAAAGACGCTCGCAAGAACTTCTCATCCATGAGAAGTGTGTTCTCGTCCGAGATAGAAGCGCATCATTTACCCCGATGCGAGTGCCCCTTCTATCGCGAATGTCGTATAGCTCTGAAACCACTCCTGCGAGCAACGGAAGGCCTCTCCGATGCCCAGGCGTTGTCACGTAAAGCATTATATCACGTGTTATTCAGGGGATCCGTTCAGGATGATTTGTTAGGCAAGCTCGGTCTTACGAAACGGGAGGCTTGCTCAATATGGCCTTGGGAGCCTGGGTTGAAATGTCTCACTAACGATGAGGCACCCCTCCCCTGGCTAGTGATCCGTAGGCTCTCTGGGTCGGCAAAAGACTTTGTTTAACAGGCTTGCGTGCGCTGTACTGGGGAGGTGGAAACCGTGGATCACGCCTTCTTTCAGTGCAGGGTCGTAGTACCGCTATGCCAGTTTGTTGAAGGCATCATGGTTTGCATGCTTCGCGGAAAGTTCTTTGTTCTCGAAGCCAGTTCTGTCTGTAGCAATGTGGTGCCGCCATTGAAAAAGGCTGAACACTATGTGTTCTTATGCTTACTAGGCTTAATGAGAGTCGTGATTTGGAGGACGCGTCAAAAGGAAGTCTATGGGGACGAGAAGTTCACCTCTTCCCAACTGATCTTGTTCTTTAAACACCAGCTTAAAGTCAAGATTAGGACGGAAAAGCGGCAGCTCCCCCATTAGAGTTCGGCAAAAGGTGGGTGAATCTTGCATGTTTGTGCCGAGTGAGAAGAGCCAATTTGGAGTAGCATTTCGATGCCGGTTAGGCATTAGGATATTGTTCTCTCTGTGCTGAACATTGGCACCCCAGCCCAATTTTAGACTAGAGTAGGCCTGATTTTGGTTTTTTAGTTTTCTTTTCTGATTTACTTAGAGTTTCTATGGTCATCGGCCCGTTTTATTTCTGTCCTTACTTTCTTTGTTTAATTCTCCCTCCCTTCCCTCTGTTTAGGTGACCAGAGATGTCAGTTCTCTATTGGGTGCGGGTCGCCTTTCATATTTCGGGTGTGATTTTCGTATGTGTTTTTGTGTTTGGATATGTGTATGTTTGTGTGAGTGTTTGGAAGAATCATTGGTTCATATGTTTATAGTCCCGCATCGATTTCGTCCAGGTAACGGATATATCTATGACAAGTAAGTATTTGTGGGTAGAGGATTCATTACTAACATTATTTTGTTTAGTTTCTTGTATATAGTTGTTTTGCATGTAAATAATTTTTTTTCATTGTTATTCCCCTCCCTCACAGACAAAATTGTACATAGGGGTTGCTAGTCAGGTCTTCATGGAGACATTAAGGTATTATGGTGGACGTTGTAAGAAAGGTGAGTATGAAAGTGTTGTTTTGGTGCAAGGAATAGTGCGGAATGTTTGGGTCAGTGATTGGGTCTAGCTAGGTATAATGTTAAGACAGTTGAAGACCAGCCTTCCCCTATCCCCAATTTTGACCTTGTGCCACATTTTTTGTATTTAACACAAAAATAAATATTGTCAATGTTGGACGATAGTAGTCGACAGTTAGTCGAATACGAAAGTAATCAAGGACCTGGCAAGATTACACTGCGTAATACTTATTATATCAAGTTCTTAACGCTTTTGTACGTCAAACCTATTAGGACCTACTTTAGCACAAATACTAGCTTCCACTGAGAAAATAACTCCACCACAATTTTGGCGACGAAGATATCAAAACTCATGTGGAGGAGATAAAAAGATTTTTTTCCACTCGCCAAAAAACAATTTTGCCGATGAAGATATCAAACTTACGTAGAGGAGATAAAAATCATTTTTTCCACTTCCCAAAAAACAATTTTGGGCGACGAAATTCGCACTCATACGGACGAAGAAAAAATTCGCTCACCACAATAATTTACATTTTTAAAAAAACTTGGCGAAGTTTCTCTCAAACCAAGACGTCAATTTAGTGACGAAAAAACCTGTCGTATTCTCAACTGAGAAAAGAAATATTTTTCTTGATAATACAGATAGGTCATGAATTGTCAATTCGTAGGACCCCACCCTCTACAGTATTAGACATTGTGTTAACTCTTTGCGAAAATGGAGGAATGTAAAAGTCTATTCCTGGAATTCTTTAAGTTCCAGTTGGAACACCAGACAAAAATATTAGAGCAACAAAAAACATTCCAGATGCAGATACAGGAGGAAACTTTCAATAGACAAATGCAATTCCAACAAAAAATGGAACAGATGCATAGGGATTTTCAAAACAAAATTCTGGAAATAACTGAGAAGAGGAAAAAGAAAAATCTACAAAATGATTCTTTCCCGGAGAATAGAATATGGAATTCAATTGAAATATTCACGTACAGTCCAGATGAAGAAATAACTTTTGAGGAGTATTATAAAAATATACGGACGTGTATAACGAGGAATGCCACTCGTGGTCTGAAGGAAAGAAGGTTAGGCTTCTTTTAAGCAAATTAGGAACTGCTGAGCATAACAAATTTGTAAACTACATTTTACAGAAAAAAACTAGCGAGTTGACTTTAACCGAGGCGTTAAATATATTAAGTGAATTATTTAGTAAAATGACATCTCTGTTCCACAAAAGGTAGAAATGTTTAAATCTGACAAAAGATGACGAACAAGACTATACAACGTACGCAGCCAATGTGAATAAGCATAGTGAAGAAGTCAAGCTGGCAGAATTAAGCGCAGACAATTTTAAGTGCTTGGTGTTTGTTCAGGGGCTGGTATCGGAAAGAGACGCAGAGTTGAGGAAATTATTACTGGCAAAATTGGAAAGCGATCCAAGTATTACGGCACAAAAACTGGTTGAAGACTGTACAAGATATGTTAGCATAAAGAAAGATTAAAAAAGATAGAACAGTCTGGCGTTTCGTATATAAGGAAAATACGCTACAAAGGAAAAAGTCAATCTACCAAAAAGTATTCTAAAATTGCGGATTATCAAGCAAAAAGTGAAATACCAGAGAAAAATATGTTTTGCATGCGGTGAACTACACTGGTACAGATATTGCGATTTTAAGAATAAAAAGACGTTTCAACTGTAAAAGAATTGGCGATAAAAGCACGCATTGCAGGTCAAGAAATAAAAACAATAAAATAAGAAAATTAAGGTCCAACGATGTAAAAGATGGAATAACCAGAAAATTTGTTACCGTCGAAATAAGTAATGAAAATATAAAAATGCAACTTGACACAGGTTCGGATTTATCTATCATAAATTTGCATACATAGAAGAAGTTGGGGAAACCAACTTTAATGAAGACAAAGAAAATCGCTAGGTCAGTGACGGGAGAAAAATAAAATTTATTGGAGATTTTGTTACAAACATCACGTTAAATAAAAAAACGCAAAAAGGTAAACTATTTGTCATAGAAAATACCACGAACTTACTTGGTACGAATTGGATAACAGAATTCCAATTTTGAGATCTACCGATAAATTCTTTCTGTCACAAGGTAGAAAGCTTAAACACCGAAGCCCAAAAATTAATAAAGAAACTTAAGGAAACATTTCCTACTCTTTTTTCCAGGTTTGGGAAAGTGTACCACGATGGAGGCAAAATTCCAGCTAAAAGAAAACGCTCAGGCGGTATTCAAAAAGAAAAGGAATGTGTCCTTTGCCTCAATTGAACAGATAAATAAAGAATTAGACAGATTATGAAAACCGGTGTACTTAAAAAAGTTGAGTATAGTGAATGGGCGACACCGATGGTATACGTGAAAAGAAGTCTAAAAAAATTCGTGTTTGTGCTGATTTTTCGACAGGTTTGAACGCAGCGCTTAAAGCTTATAATTATCTCCTACCAACAACAGAAGAAATATTTGAGAAGCTAAACGGAGGCACAATATTTTCAAAGATAGACCTCAGCAATGCATATCTGCAAATACTGGTAGAAAAGGAAACGTCAAAACTTTTGTGTCTAAACACACTTCGGGGTCTGTATAAATTTAACAGACTACCTTTGGGGATCAAGGATGCACCCACCATTTTCCAGCAAGTAATGGATTCAATGTTGGGTGATCTAGATTTTGCCGTAGCATATCTGGACGGCATCCTCATGAGAAGTACAAGTATAGCAGAACATGTGGAACATATAAATGCAGTAGTTTCAAGAATACAGGAATTTGGATTTAAAGTCTAGAAAAGCAAATGTGATTTTTTTTATGGAGAAAGTAAAATATCTGGGGCAGATAAGAATGGTAGAAGGCCAGACCTAGAGCCATCAGCAGCTATAAAATACATGCCAAAGTTTTGGGGATTAACAAATTATTACCAAATATACATCCCTAAAATGTATGATCTGCGGGCACCATTAAATGATTTATTAAAGAAAGGAAAACCCTGGAAGTGTCAATTGCTGTACAGAGCACTACTTCCGACTAAGAAGAATTACTCTCAGATAGAGAAACAGGCGCTAGGAATAATATTTGTGGTAGCGAAATTTCACCGTTTTGTCCACGGTCGACATTTTAAGCTACAAACTGGTCATAAGCCTCTAATTTCGATTTTTGGGTCGAAAAAAAGTTTGCCGAAGCATACAGCCAACTGATTACAGAGATGGGGTATAATACTGCTAAATTATAACTTCAGCATGGAGTACATACCATCGAATAAATTTGGATACGCTGATGTGCTGTCCAGGTTAATTCCTAAAATGAGCAAACCATTACAAGACACAGTAATTGCCTCACTGAAGTCAGAAGAAAAGCCGAAATTTATTGTGTGTAATGCAGTTTGAGAACTTCCGTTAACTCTAGAAAAAATAAAAGAAGAAGCCACCAGGGACAAGTATATCTTGAAAATAAAAGAAAAATTAGCTGAGAGGGACCAGTACACAACAAATGTTTTTTTCGCTTTGCGATACAGTATTGTTATACAGAGAACGTGTGGTGAATCCCTATACACTGCAAAAGTAAATACAGGATTTTCATACTGGTCATCCAGGCAGCACTAGGATGAAGAGCCTAATGTAAAGTTTTGTATATTGGCCGAATATGGACAGGGACAATGAGAACGCAGTGGCAAAATGTAAAGGCTGTGCCTTATCTGCAAAGGCACCGCCGATAAAATTTAATCCCTGGCCAAAAACAGACCTACCATGGTTTAGGTTAGATGTGGATTTTTCAGGTCCACTGAATGGATACCATTACATCATAGTAGTGGATAGTTTTTCAAAATGGCCTGAGATACAAAGGATAAGAAAACTGACAACACAAAGTACTAAAAACCTCCTGCTGAAATTGTTCGCTAGGTTTGGTGTGGTAGACACAATTGTGACAGACAACAGAAGTCAATTTACGTCGAAACAATTTAAAGATTTCTACAAGGAATACAACATCGAACACGTTACCACAGCTCCATATCACCCAAGATCAAACAGGTTAGCTGAAAAATTTGTGAACACCCTAAAAAGAGCTTTAAAGAAAGCTAGGGAAATACCTACAGATGAAGCCCTACAGAAGTTTCTATAGGTATACAGAATTACCCCAAATAACGGAACACCAGCCTCCAGCTGAGGTGATGTTTGCATGTCGGGTAAGATCTGTCTTCAACAAATTACTACCAAAAAAACAAAGCCAAGTAGAGAAAAATTTATTCAAGTAAAAAAAATACAAAACTGGTGAAAAAGTATACTTTAAGGTCTACAAACAGAATAAATTGTTCTGGGAGATGGAACAATAGAAAAGCGGATTGGCGATATGATGTACTTGGTGAAAGGCGAAAATGGCACATTAACCAGATCAGACGACGCTCTTCAGACGTGGTTGACAGCGGTCCCGCCGAAGAAACGCCTATGGATGTGATTTACGATACGTTTGATCTATTAACGCCAACACTGATTTTACATGAGGTACGCTGATCTGGGATGAAAAGAAAGGCAACTAATCACTTAAAAGTAAATCCAAAACGTAGGAGATACGCTAAGTGTTTTTTTTTCTTTTCTTCATATTTCTTGTAAAAAATTTTAAAAATAAAGAAAACTGTTTTACTCTTACGGAGTAAAGTTTTAGGAGGAGGGTGTTATGGTGAAACGCACCTATTCGAAAGTGAATAGATACTCCCACTTAATTTAAGTAGGAGTAGTAAGAAAAACGAGTGTCAGTCGATGTTGGACGATAGTAGTCGACAGTTAGTCGAATACGAAAGTAATCAAGGACCTGGCAAGATTACACTGCGTAATACTTATTATATCAAGTTCCTAACGTTTTTGTACGTCAAATCTATTTTAGCACAAATATTAGCCTCCACTGAAAAAATAACCCCAAAACAATAACAGCTCATTAGTGTGGTTAGACATCTAATTGCTTCCAGCCGGGATCGAAACTCGACAGATTTGGTATTTTTTAACATTATTTTTAATATATACTCGTATTTGAGTAGTTATTTTTTTTTTATTAATATATACACGCATATATATATATATATATATATATATATATATATATGTGTGTGTGTGTGTGTGTGTGTGTGTGTGTGTAACTCTACTAAACTCTACTAAATTCTGCCAAAAAACACACTTTTTTCAGACAATTATTCTCAAACATATTCAGTCCAGTAAAGTTATATATATATAAATATACTCGGAAACAATCCGAGCCCTAAATCCCGGGCAAAAATTTCCCATATTCCCAGCATATGGCAGGGTCGTGTACCTAGTCTAATTTCCCTTGTCTGGGTTCCTCTCCGTCCAAAGTCTGACGAGGTTAGAGTTCGGGTTGATGCACAACACAGAATGATATGACCGGGGCGAATATGTCGTTTAAAGTTGGAGTCCTTAAGCTCGGGCAAAAATTTATTTTCTATTTTTCCCCAGATGACACTCTGTCCTTCGACGGAGCTTCGTTTGGGATTTTCTCTGCAAAGCAGAACACACTCAAACTTCTATGCTTTATATGCTTTATATGCTAATCTATGGTCACGCGATCCCAGTAGCACGATTCATTTAGCGGTTACGTTTGTGGCTTGGAGGTCCGTGTTCAACCACATGTAGTTGACTGCTCTTTTCCGGGTAAGCTGTTTGCTATGATTGTTAATTAATCCCTTTTGCAGAGACATTTCTGTTTTTTCAACACCCACAGAACCCAACTGCATCTTATAAGGCAAATATGCTAAGTTGAGTTCGAATTCCAGTTGAATTCGTTGCATTCACTTATTCCCAAATAACATTGCGAAATGTATGAATCCTTCTCTTCTCTTTCCAGCTATGGGTTAAATAGTAGGACAGATTGGGTTTTATAGCCTTGGTTGGCAACCAGTCTACCGCAAAAACAAATGACAACTTATTGTGGAAAAAATATTCTGCCTGGTCAGTCATGGATTGAAAGAGACATGATCGCCCAAGCCTTTATCACGTATGACACTTAACTGACTGACTGACTGACTGACTGATACTAAGCTGGCCTTAGTTAAAATTTCTGAGGGTAAATATATAATCTGATGTGATCAGGGGTTGAACAGGGTCAGTACGCTCAAGCCTTCGGTCACGGTGGCTTGTGACTTTGCGCGATCACAACCATCAACAGGTTTCAAAAAGCATCATCTATCCGATTTCACTGACAAGTCTTAGGTCAACTCAAAGTACGGGTTTCAGTCCCACATACTGAGGTTGTCTCCCTTGGCCAATATTATCAAGAAGTCACTTCCTCGACAAATTGATCATGGTAAGATTTAAACGGAGGACTAATAGTCGGAAAGCTAATGTTCTAATCACTCAACCAAGCGCCTATATACCGCTGTACATACATGCGTACATACGCGATCTCAACATAATATAGATCCCAACTCACGTATGCATTTTTCTGTTCCACTTTCGAAAATGTATATCTAAATAATTTATAAATGGAACTTTGTCTGTGTGTGTTTGTGTCTGTGTGTGTGTATCCGTTACCTATAGACTCCGAAACGGCTGAACCGATTTTCTTGAAAATTTACACAGTTGTACTATAAGCGTCTGCGTGTGTTCTTAGCTAGGTTTTGTGTCCAGGTACCCCCGATAAATATCGAAAATCGATAATCGAAAAAATCGGTTTATAGAAGGAGTGGTCCGATTTTAATTAAATTTCATGCACTCATAGACAAAGACAAAAGAAACGATATTCATAAGTTTCAAGGTTGCAGTTCTTACAATAGTGCAGAAAATCGATAATATATATATATATATATATATATATATATATATATATATATATAAGGCAAGATGTTTGTGTGTGTGTCTGTTTATCTGCCGATATGTCTATTTTTTCAGCCCTTTTATTTTAGTTTTTGCTTCGGGTTTGGCTCTAAGTAGGTTTAATTGTAGTTCTTAGTCTCAGCCATGATACCATTTACTCAGAGGACTTATTTTCCCTTCAAAATTCAGTTTACGACGAAAAAACTTAGTTGATATCGATACCAGGAAATCAAAATTTGACTTACATCCAATGATTTTTCTTTCAATCTACGGTTTCGCTTTAACTGGAAACAACTTTTGCTTTTTAGTCTTTCGTGTCAACGTCCAAAGAGTCTGAGCTCCAGGATCATGGGTTAGTTTTAAAGCTTTCATTCCACCCGAGCAACGCCTGGCTATACTGCTAGTATACGTATACATATCGTTACGCTGCGGCACGTCACAAGTTCCGTAATTCATCAGTGGAGCCATCATATGTACTGCAGCTATTGCAGCAGTGGTGTGTCTAGGATCAGATAGCCTGACAGAGCCCCTCTTTCTTCACACTTCGAACTTGGCTAAACGATTTCTCTTTCCAAGTCACTAACCATTGTACTACCCACATGTTGTAGCAATCATAGACATATGAAAATAAACTCTCTTCCTCTCAGTTTCTTCCTTATTGCTCTCTCTTATCTCGCAGGCTTACGGCCATATCACGTTGAATACACCGAAGTTAAGCAACGTTGAGCCTGGTCAGTACTTAAATGGGTGACACTTGGGAATACCAGGTGCTGTAAGCGTTTAGTGATGGATGTACGTGCTTACGGCCATATCACGTTGAATACACCGATTCTCGCTCGATCACCGAAGTTAAGCAACGTTGAGCCTAGTCAGTATTTAGATGGGTGACCGCTTGGGAATACCAGGTGCTGTAAGCGTTTAGTGACGGATGTGTGTTGTGGTGCAGTGGATATCGGCTTGGAAAGAGAAATCGGTGAGCCGAGTTCGAATTCCAGTTGAATACCCTGCATTCACTTAAGCACTGGTACCCTTGGGAAAGGTATTAATCCGTTCCTTCCCTCCAGTTATGAGTTAAATAACAGGGTAGGACTTGGGGCCCTGCCCTTAAAAACAAATCCCAGTGAATCTTGGTACTCGAAAAGAAAAAATTATTACTAGACACAAAAACATAAAAAAAAACAACAAAAAATTGTTGAAAGAAAAGGGTATTACTAGCAATAAATAAATAAAAAAAATTAGTTGGCAATAAATGACTCGCCGAGGTTGATATACCATAAAAACAAACCAACCAACCAGCTCTTATCTCTCCTACCCTTTTCTCCTTTTTTCCTAAATGCTTCTCCCTATTCTACCATCTCAGTAAATGCCTCAAATGGGGGTACACTTCCGGTCCTGTACCACTCTTCAAACGACTTCGACTACTCCCTTTTCCAAACCTTACAAATCTCACCATTGTTCACGTCTAAACTAAGAAGATGAATTTATGATGTAATAGGAATCACGAACCTGCGCACACCCAAGAGAAGGAAAGAAAACCTTGTATTCCACTTTCATCTTTTATTATTTACTTCCGTTTCGTAGAAATCCAGGACATTTAAGTGAAATCTCTCTTCTGCGATTTTCCTTTAAGATCTTCTCGTCAGGAAAAAGCCAACAAAGGACATCAGTGATTGCATCTTTTGTCCATGTTTGTTGGAAACGAGAAGCCCGATGTTCAATCTGAAGCATACCAAACATTTCAGCCATATTTCTCTGTAGACAGTGGCCAGTATATTCTATCTTAATCGTTATCTTAAAAATCATATTATTTCAAACCTTATAAAAGCTGAAAAACAAAGATTTTTTAAAGCCAAGACTATTTTTTCATAGATTATTACATTTTTCATAGATTATTAAATTTTTCAGTATTTTCATCGTTTCCGATGATGTTCGGTCAAACATTCACCACAACGCAAGAGAAAACTAAGAAAAATTCATATATACACGTTTGACAAATAAATTAGTTTGTTTTGGCCTTTAAAATTCTCATGTTAAACATCGTTTCGTAAATCATGCCATACTCTACTAATGTTTTAATTTCGCTCATGCGTGGTGTTTTTTTTTGTTGACTACACAATATAGTAGGGTCAGTTGGGCACCATCTGTGGTGAGGAAAGGAGCACCATGATGCAATTCATTCCGCTATGCATTTGGAAACGGCATGCTGTACTGCTTGATATTCGCGTCGGAATTTGTTTGTTTCTGAGAAGGATATATAAAGGAAACATTATATATAAAAAGAAAATTATGTAAAGATTATAATCTACTGTATAAATTAACTTAATATATCAATAATAAAAACAATGTTAATTTTAATAAAATAAAATAAGACATTAATATAATGGAATTAATATGTTAATGGACTCAACGCTGTGAAGAGTTGATCTTCTCTTCGACTATCATTGATATCGATGGAGACGAATATAAAAAATATTTTTAAAAACTCGCAGAGTAGCACCAATCACAGGAATCTCCTAGAATAAATTTGCACCAATTTTTAATTTATTAATTATTCACATATATTACAATGGTTTATATTAGGAGTTATTTTACTAATGTACATAAATGTTCCATAGAATTTAGCTGTTTAATACAAGTTTATTTTCATTAATTTAGTTTTACTTTAAAATAAAGTATATGCATTTACTATTTCTATATTGCAATTTCTAAACTTATCAAAAAAATATATAAAGTAAGATAATTTTTCATCAAATGTTTATGGGGGTTTACTAAAAAAAAGAGTAAAAATGGTCGATGGATCAAAAAAGGTTGTGAACCATTGTTCTAGACATTAACGGATGTCTTTCTCAAAATTCAAAAAATGAAACCTTTGCAAGAAATGAATTTGACTGGAAGAGTTATATTACTAAGACCAACATAGACTATTTTGAAAACGATAATATTTTTTCCATGATAACGAAAAATAACCCTAGCAAAAACAACAAATAATTATTAAAAACAATAATTATAACATTTTAATAAAAGAACCTTTAATATGCACAAATAAAACTTTGTGCATATTTTTTTTAAAAATACAAGCAAAAACAAGCTTTCACGCGATCAAACACCCGCCTGCACACAAGATAATTGTGTTTACAAAGAGTGTCAGCGAAAACTGCGTGAAAAAGAAAATGGCGAGACCAGTAGCGCCAGGAAGATGCGTCGAGAACACTTGAAGGGCCTCCTCACTAATGAATGGGGGTTAGAAGCCGGCACATAAGGGCCCTCCTCTCTATTGTGACAAGAATTGACACAAGAACAATTCAGCGGAGCGCCCGCGGCAGTGCTAAGAATGTCGTCAGTAGAATGGTCGCAGGCAGCAATAGATAAAATGCGCTGGGATCAGGGGAAATGGGAGGCGTTTTGTTTTGAATTGTTTGAAAGGATGGAAAAGAAATGCGTAAATCAATGGAGCTCTGAATGAATAACTAAATGAGAGGGCAGAAATATATGAACATGGATATCAAAATAAGAAAAAAGAATATCAACATGAAATCAGAATAAAAAGAATATCAATATAGTTATCAAAATAAATAAAACAATATCGATATGGATATCATAATTAAAAAGAGAATATCAGCATGGATATCAAAATAAAAAAAAGAATATTAATATGGTTATCAGAATAAAAAAGAATATCAATATGGCTATCAGAATAAAAAAATATCAATATGGCTATCAGAATAAAGAATATCAATATGGATACCAGAATTTAAAAAAGAATATCAACAGGAATATCAAGATAAAGAAAGAAAGAATATCAACATAAATATCAGAATGAACAAAAGAATTTCAACAGAGATATCAGAATAAAAAATATTTAAATGAATATCAGAATAAAAAATGAATATAAATATGGATATCAGAATAAAAAATGAATTTCAATATGGATATCAGAATAAAAAAAATGAATTTCAATATGAATATCAAAATAAAAAAATGAATTTCAATATGGATATCAGAATAAAAAAAATGAATTTCAATGAATATCAGAATAAAAAATGAATTTCAATATGAATATCAAAATAAAAAAATGAATTTCAATATGGATATCAGAATAAAAAAATGAATTTCAATATGAATATCAGAATAAAAAAAATGATTTTTCAATATGAATATCAAAATAAAAAAATGAATATCAGATTAAAAAAAAATGAATTTCAATATGAATATCAAAATAAAAAAAATGAATTTCAATATGGATATATCAAGAATAAAAAAATGAATTTCAATATGAATATCAGAATAAAAAAATGAATTTCAATATGAATATCAAAATAAAAAAATGAATTTCAATATGAATATCAAAATAAAAAAATGAATTTCAATATGGATATCAGAATAAAACTAATTTCAATATGAATATCAGAATAAAAAAATTTCAACAGAGATATCAGAATAACAAAATATTTAAATGAATATCAGAATAAAAAATGAATATAAATATGGATATCAGAATAAAAAAATGTAATTTAATATGGATATCAGAATAAAAATGAATTTCAATATGAATATCAAAATAAAATAGATTTCAATATGGATTATCAGAATAAAAAAATGAATTTCAATATGAATATCAAAATAAAAAAATGAATTTCAATATAGATATCAAAGAATAAAAAATGAATTTCAATATGAATATCAGAATAAAAAAAATGATTTTCAATATGAATATCAAAATAAAAAAATGAATATCAGAATAAAAAAATGAATTTCAATATGAATATCAAAATAAAAAATGAATTTCAATATGGATATCAGAATAAAAAAATAATTTCAATATGAATATCAAAATAAAAAAATGAATTTCAATATGAATATCAAAATAAAAAAATGAATTTCAATATGGATATCAAGAATAAAAAAACTAATTTCAATATGAATATCAGAATAAAAAAAGAATTTCAACAGAGATATCCAGAATAACAAATATTTAAATGAATATCAGAATAAAAAAATGAATATAAATATGGATATCAGAATAAAAAATGAATTTCAATATGGATATCAGAATAAAAATGAATTTCAATATGAATATCAAAATAAAAAATGAATTTCAATATGGATATCAGAATAAAAAAATGAATTTCAATATGAAATAATAAAATAAAAAAATGAATTTCAATATGGATATCAGAATAAAAATAGATTTCAATATGAATATCAGAATATTAAAAAAATGATTTTTCAATATGAATATCAAAATAAAAAAATGAATATCAGAATAAAAAAATGAATTTCAATATGAATATCAAAATAAAAAAATAGATTTCAATATGGATATCAGAATAAAAAAATGAATTTCAATATGAATATCAGAATAAAAAATGAATTTCAATATGAATATCAAAATAAAAAAATGAATTTCAATATGGATATCAGAATAAAAAAATGAATTTCAATATGAATATCAGAATAAAAAAATGAAATTTCAATATGAATATCAAAATAAAAATGAATTTCAATATGAATATCAAAATAAAAAAATGAATTTCAATATGGATATCTAAGGAATAAAAAACTAATTTCAATATGAATATCAGAATAAAAAAGAATTTCAACAGAGATATCAGAATAACAAAATATTTAAATGAATATCAGAATAAAAAAATGAATATAAATATGGATATCAAGATAAAAAAATGAATTTCAATATGGATATCAGAATAAAAAAATGAATTTCAATATGAATATCAAATAAAAGAAATGAATTTCAATATGAATATCAGAATAAAAAATGAATTTCAATATGAATATCAAAATAAAAAAATGAATTTCAATATGGATATCAGAATAAAAAATGAATTTCAATATGAATATCAGAATCTAAAAAAAATGATTTTTCAATATGAATATCAAAATAAAAAAATGAATATCAGAATAAAAAAAAATGAATTTCAATATGAATATCAAAATAAAATGAATTTCAATATGGATATCAGAATAAAAAAATGAATTTCAATATGAATATCAGAATAAAAAATGAATTTCAATATGAATATCAAAATAAAAAAATGAATTTCAATATGGATCAGAATAAAAAAATGAATTTCAATATGAATATCAGAATAAAAAAAATGATTTTTCAATATGAATATCAAAATAAAAAAATGAATTTCAATATGGATATCAGAATAAAAAAATGAATTTCAATATGAATATCAGAATAAAAATGAATTTCAATATGAATATCAAAATAAAAAAATGAATTTCAATATGGATATCAGAATAAAAAAACTAATTTCAATATGAATATCAGAATAAAAAAAAGAATTTCAACAGAGATATCAGAATAACAAAATATTTAAATGAATATCAGAATAAAAAAATGAATATCAATATGAATATCAGAATAAAAAAAAGAATACTAACATGAATATCAGGATAAAGAAAGAATATCACTATGAATATCAGAACAAACAAAAGAATTTCAACATGGATATCAGAATAAAAAATATTTATATCGATATCAGAATTTTAAAAAAAGAATATCAATATGGATATCATAATAAAAAAGAATATTTAAAAATTAAATTAGAAAAGACAGTCGATAAAAACTGTTTTCTTTTCTTCTCTTTAGTTTTTAACCATTAAGTAAAAGCATTTACGTTGAACGTTCCAGTTAGTTGATTGTTTAACGACATATCATCTCCTTATGAGTCATTTAAAAGACGAAATCTAAAGTTCTTGGGAGCTTTGAAGTAATAAAAATGTTATTCTGCTTTCACAGTTGAATATATGGTAAATAATACTCAGCTTCTCTGCATATACATTTTTGTGGACAATTACTAGAAACGGTGATGCGTGTTTTGCATTTTAAGTTATACTAGCATCATAGTCCGGCGTTGTACATTTTAGAAGTAGGACTCGGTTATATAAAAAAATAATTATATAAAAAATTGTTGTTTAAAAATTGTTCAAAAATTCCATTAAAAAATCTATTTTCTTTTGTTTTGCGTAAACGCGATTTGATGTTTTGTGTGACATTGTAAACAACATTGCGTTTGTTTTTGTTTCAAAATTACGGGGGAAATATTTATATTTTTTGTTGATTAAATGAACTTAACATAAAAATAAAAATTGTTTTGCTGAAAATTAAAAATATAAAACTATTATGCTCTCAGTTCAGAAATTTTTGAAGAATATTTAAAAATGTAGAAATATAAAAACTATTACGCTCACAGTTCAGAAATTTTCGAAGAATTTTTATAAATGTAGACATTTACTTTTAGAGGAAAAAAATTAAATATGAAGGCTCATTTTTAATAAAAAATATTTTAGTTGCATCTGACACGTGTTATTTGATTTCTGTGACGTAATTCAGCAACCATCCTAGATCTTAGACGTTTTACAGAGCAAATATAAACAATCGGCTCCATTGGCCAAAAAGTGCGAAAGGGTAAATTGCTGAACTTAAACTCAAAAAGTATGTGTCGACCTGGCTTCCCTGTAGATATGTGTCCCTAGAAAGTTTGAATGGCGTAGCTTAAAAAATGTAGGCGTGCATAGGGAACAGTAATACACAAACTCACAGATTGCCTTTTATATAGAGAGATTTTGGAATACAGTTTATTTAAGAAATTGTATGATATTATATGGATTAATATCATGATAGCTTGTGTTGGCTGTTGATTTTGTTTAGTAGCATATCACCCACTGTGGATTATTTTATAAATTGAACACAAATTTATGGCTTCAACTCAATATATTGTATACACTTCCTCTCTAAAAAAAAATGTATTGCTGATATTTTACTATTAAAATGTATTTTTATACTTTATATAGTAGTTTTGTGTGAGGAGAGGTGCTCACTATTTTTCTATAACTGCGACCCTAACAAGTGCTACTAGTCCGGGCCAGCATGAACCTGGGAACAACAAAAATTAAGACTCTTCAAAATCTCCCATCTTCCGGTTAGAGACGTTGCTGCCGGATGTAGTTTATCATCTTACCCAGGATATTGAACGTTGTTTCTACACAAATACATACATAGGGCTTCTATAGTACCTCTTTCTTTTAACTTGTTTTTAGCAAGTATTCTTGGTCAAATAATATTAAATAAACAGAAACTTCGAGTTGCATGATATTTATTAATAACTAAAATACAATCAAAATCTATTTAGATATATTTTGATTGAGCCATGAGTAATTTCTGTCTTGTGGAATTAATTGTAATAACGATTGTATTATCCTAACTAACAGTTCCTTAAACATATCATAACAAGTGATGAAAAGTAGGTTCCATACGACAATGTTTAACACAAAAGGCTCTGACAAGAATAAATTTCGACAACCTACCCCAAAAATCTGATCTCCATGAAAGAAAGTAAATATTGTTCATATGTTAGGATCGTTGGGATATTATTCATTTAGACTTCTTAAAACGCAGGGAAATACAGTTATTATATAAGTTAATAATATTTTAAAAATTAATAATTATATAATAATAATTAATATATAATAATAATATAATAATATAATAATATTATATAATAATATTATATATAATATAATATAATATAATAATATAATAATAATTATATAATAATAATAATATATAATATAATATAATAATATAATAATAATTATATAATAATTATTATATATAATAATAATAATAATATAATAATATAATAATAATATATAATAATAATATATATAATAATAATATAATAATATATATAATAATAATATATATAATAATAATAATAATATAATAATATAATAATATATATAATAATAATATATATAATAATAATATAATAATATAATAATATATATAATAATAATATATATAATATAATAATAATATAATAATATAATAATATATAATAATAATAATATATATAATAATAATATAATAATATAATAATATATAATAATAATAATATATATAATAATAATAATAATAATAATATAATAATATAATAATATATAATAATAATAATAATATATAATAATAATAATAATATAATAATATAATAATATTATAATAATAATAATAATATAATATAATATAATAATAATATATAATAATAATATAATATAATATAATATAATATAATAATAATAATAATATAATATAATAATAATAATAATATAATATAATATAATATAATAATATAATAATAATAATAATAATAATAATAATAATAATAATATAATATAATAATAATAATAATAATAATAATAATAATATAATAATAATAATAATATATATAATAATAATAATAATAATAATAATAATATAATAATAATAATAATATATAATATAATAATAATAATAATAATAATAATAATAATATATAATAATAATAATATATATAATATAATAATAATAATAATAATAATATATAATAATAATAATATATATAATATAATATAATATAATAATAATAATATAATAATATTATATAATAATAATTATATATAATATAATATAATATAATAATATAATAATATTATATAATAATAATTATATATAATATAATATAATAATATAATAATATTATATAATAATAATTATATATAATATAATATAATAATATAATAATATTATATAATAATAATTATATATAATATAAGTTAATAATATAGTTAACTGAAAAAAAATTTCTAAAAAGAAGTATATCATGATGTAAAATTATTCAAACAAAACAAAAAATGCTCCAGAAAAAATATATTTATATTATTATTAAAAAGGAAAACCAAAGTATTTCTTATTATTTTATTCTTATTCTTCTTATTATTATTATTATTATTATTATTATTATTTTATTCTTATTTTTATTATTTTATTACATTTTTAATCCTTTCTAGGATGTTTAAAACTGGTTAAAAATCTTCTTTTTCTTGCGTCATCAGGTTGGCCAATGATTAGTAAAGATATTTTTAACATCTTTTAGCGGTAAAAAAAAAAAAAAAAAAAAAAAAAAAAAATACTGTTTTGGAAATTCTAGCAAAAAACAAATAATTCTCAGATTTTAATTAAGTTTTCAGGACTTACTCCCCAATTAATAAAATTATTTTTTAATATTTTTTTTTTAGAAAATTGTTATAAAAATATTTTTTTACATCTATTATCTCCACTGACTTAATTTTGCCATGTTTCGAGAAATTCACATTCCAGGTTTTTCATATTCATGAAAGACGACTAAAAAATGGCGCTAATCAATCAATTCTTTCCAGTCAATTTAAATGAGTTTTGAAATGCTGAAAGGTATTTTGCTTATTGGAATTATTAAATTTAATGTATAATCTTGAAATTAAAACTCAAATAAAAGCTTCAAGAATAACTTGCTACAAACTGCTTTGATTGAGGAACACTTCTCTAATGAAAGCGAATTCAAGAGTTCGTCAAAAGCATTTTCGCATCACTATCTGTGAAATCTTACGGAAAAAAAGCTGCCTAATAAATGACAAGTCAGGATCGCCACCAGTGCGCAGGGGCCTATAGTGAGAGAAAAAGAAAACAAGGTTCAAGGTATATTAAAGAAAGGGTAAGAGATGGATGGGAATCAAAGAGATAGAAGATGACAATTGACTTTGCATTTAAACTTTTGCAGATTGTAGCTATTAAGGAAGCAAGCAAACTGACAGGAAGGGCGAAAAAAGAAACTATAAGAGTAGAAGAGATGGTTACATTTAACTATTTCGACAGTAAATGAGTGAGACCTTGGTGCCAATCTAGTATCACGCGTAAACACATGTGGTCGGGAAATCAGGGAGGAAAAATACTTGTAAGAACCGTTGCTATGAAAATGCTTGTAGAAAGACAGATTTAAACCATAACCGAAGGAAATTAGTGTGAAAGTGAACGCAACAAACTTGACCGGAATTCGAATTCGGCTCGCTGGTTTCTCTTTCCAAGTTGTTAAACATTCAGTCAGTTAATTGCCATACGTGATACACGCTTGGGCGATCATGTCTCGATGAAGAGACATGACTGACTGGGCAGAAGATTATCCCGCAGTAGGTTGCCATTGCTTTCTGCGGTAGACTGGTTGCCGACCAAGGCTATAGAATCCAATCTGTCCTTTCGAGACATGATCGCCCAAGCGTGTATCTCGTATGGCACTTAACTGACTGAATCTGATGTTTGTCATAGAAAATATCGGACACGCAAAACGTGAAAGATAAAAATCAAATTATTTGGATAAAGGTTTATCTGACACGGAGGCCAATATGGTAAGCAACCTCTGACATATCAAGCCACTGTAAAGGCCAACAGCTCACTGACCAGATTAACAGTAATTTTTTAAAAGATTAACATTAACAGGATACGAATATCTCAAATAATAGTGGTCAGGGTAATAGTAAAATTAGTCGTTTCCATACGTTTGACCCTTGTTTCCTGTACAAGATTGAGTTTCAGGTTCCTTTATCTACTTCAACTCAATACTTCTAACGTCACGTGTGAACTTTGAAATTGTATTTATTTATTCATAATAGCAGTAGATAATTACTCTTATCGTCCGGTTCACGCACCTCCCGGTCTTCTGAATAGAAGTAGTAGTTTATACTTTGTTTCCAGCTTAGGATTGGCTTTGGCATCTCATTCTTTTTCACTCCTAGCAGTCCCGTCTCATTCTTTTTCATTCCTAGCAGTCTCTTCTCATTTTTTTCCCTCCTAGCAGCGCCTTCTGATTTTTTTAATTCCTAGCAGTCCTTTCTCATACTTTTTCACTCCTAGCAGTCCCTTCTCATTCTTTTTCATTCAGAGCAGTCCCTACTCATTCTTTTTCATTCCTAGCAGTCCCTTCTCATTCTTTTTCATTCCGAGCAGTCTGTTCTCATTCTTATACGCTTTTAGCAATACCTTCTCATTCTTTTTCGCTCCTAGTAATCCCTTCTCATTCTTGTTCATTCCTAGCAGTCCCTTCCCATTTTTTCGCTTTTAGAAATCCCTTCTCATTCTTTTTCATTCCGAGCAGTCCCCACTTATTCTTTTTCATTCCTAGCTGTCCCTTCTCATTCATTTTCATTCCTAGCACTCCCTTCTCATTCTTGTTCATTCCTAGCAATCCCTTCCCATTTTTTTCGCTTTTAGAAATCCCTTCTCATTCTTTTTCATTCCGAGCAGTCTCGTTTCATTCTTTTTCGCTCCTAGTAATCCCTTCTCATTTTTTTTCATTCCTAGCATTCTCTTCTCATTTTTTCGCCCCTGGTAGTCCCTTCGCATTCTTCTTCACTCCTAGCAGTCCCTTCGCATTCTATTTCGCTCCTAGCAGTCCTTTTTCATTCTTTTTCATTCCTAGCAATCCCTCCTCATTCTTATTTATTTATAGCAGTCCCTTCTCATTCTTTTTCCTTTTAGAAATCCCTTCTCATTCTTTTTCGGTCCTGGCAATCCCTTCTCATTCTTTTTCATTCTTAGCAGTTCCTTCTTATTCTTTTTCACACCTAGCAGTCCTTTCACTCCTAGCAGTCCTTTCTCATTCATTGTCGCCCCTAGGACTCCCTTCTAAATCTTTTTAGCAGTCCGATCTCATTTTTTACTTTCCTAGCAGTCCCTTCTCATTTTTTCATTTTTAGCAGTCACTTCACATTCTTTTTCCTCCTTAGCATTCCCTTCGCATTCTTTTTCGCTCCTAGCAGTCACTTCTCATTTTTGTCATATATAGCAGTCCCTTCTCATTTCTTTCACTCCTAGTAGTCCCATCTCATTCTTTTTCATTCCGTGCAGTCCCGTTTCATTCTATTGCGTTTTTAGCAATCCCTTCAAATTCTTTGTCATTCCGAGCAGTCCCTTTTCATTCTTTTTATTCTTAGCAGTCCCATCTCATACTTTTTCGCTCCTAGAAGTCACTTCTCATTTTTTCACTCCTAGCAGTCCCTTCTCATTCTTTTCCGCTCCGAGCTGTCCCTTCTTATTCGTTTTCTTTCCTAGCACACGCTTCACATTTTTCGCCCCTAAAATTCCCACCCCATTTTTGTCGCTCCTAGCAGTCCTTTCTTATTTTTTCATTCCTAGCTATCCCTTCTCATTCATTTTCTTTCCTGGCACTCTCTTCCCATTCGTGTACATTCCTAGCAGTAACTTCTCATTTTTTTTCGCTTTTAGAAATCCCTTCTTATTCTTTTTCGGTCTTAGCAATCCCTTCTCATTCTTTTTCATTCTTAGCAGTCCCTTCTCATTCTTTTTTATTTCTAGCCTTCCCTTCTCATTCTTTTTCACTCCTAGCAGTTCTTTCTCATTCATTTTCGCCCCTAGCAGTCCCTTCGCATTCGTTTTCGATCCTAGCAGTCCCTTCTGAATCTTTTTAGCTCCTAGCAGTCCGATCTCATTCTTTTTTCATTCCTAGCAGTCCCTTCTCATTTTTTCAAATCTGGCAGTCCGATCTCATTCTTGTTCATTCCGAGCAGGACATTCTTATTCTAGTTCGTTTTTAGCAATCTCTTCTCATTCTTTGTCGCTTCTAGTAATCCCTTCTCATTCTTTTTCATTCCGAGCAGTCCCTTCGCATTCTTTTTCGCTCCTAGCAGTCCCTTCTCATTCTTTTTCTTTCGTAGCAGTCACTTCTCTTTTTTTTCACTCCTAGCAGTCCCATCACATTCTTTTTCTTTCATAGCCGTCCCATCTCATTTTTTCATTCCTAGCAATCCCCTTCTCATTTTCTCACTCCTATCAGTCCCTTCTCATTCTTTTTCATTCCGAGCAGTCCCTTCTCATTTTTTCGTTTTTAGCAATCCCTTTGCATTCTTTTTCGCTATTAGTAATGCCTTCTCATTCTTTTTCATTCCGAACAGTCCCTACTCATTCTTTTTATTCCTAGCAGTCCCATCTCATTCTTTTTTGCTCCTAGCAATCACTTCTCATTTCTTTCACTCCTAGCAGTCCCTTATCATTCTTTTTCGCTCCCAAAATCACTTCTCATTCTTTTTCGTAGCAGTCCCTTCTGATTTCTTTCGCTTTTAGAAATCCCTTCTTATCCTTTTTCGCCCTTAGCAGTCCCTTCTCATTCTTTTTCTGTACTAGCACTCCCTTCTGATTTTTTTCATTCCTAGCCGTCTCTTCTCATTCTTTTTCACTCCTAGCAGTCCCTGCTTATTCTTTTTCGGTCCGAGCTGTCCTTTCTTATTCGTTTTCTTTCCTAGAACTCCCTTCTCATTTTTTTTGCCCCTAGCATTCCCATCTCATTTTTGGCGCTCCTAGCAGTCGTTTCTTTTTTTTTCATTCCGAGCTGTCCCTTCTAATTCTTTTTCATTCCTAGGACTCCCTTTTCATTCGTAGCAGTCCCTTATGATTTCTTTTGCTTTTAGAAATCCCTTCTTATTCTTTTTCGGTCTTAGCAATTCATTCTCATTCGTTTTCATTCTTAGCAGTCCCTTCTCATTCTTTTTCAATTCTAGCAGTCCTATCTCATTCATTTTCACACTTAGTACTCCCTTCTCATTCTTTTTCGCTCCTAGCAGTTCGATCTCATTCTTTTTTATTCCTAGCTGTCACTTCTCATTTTTTTCATTTCTAGCAGTCACTTCTCATTCTTTTTCGCCCCAAGCTGTCCCTTCTCATTCTTTTTCACTCCTAGCATTCCCTTCTCATTTTTTTTCATTTCTAGCAGTCCCTTCTCATTCTTTTTCATTCCGAGCAGGCACTTCTCATTCTTTTTCGTTTTTAGCTATCCCTTCTCGCTTGTAATAACCTCTTCTCATCCTTTTTCATTCCGAGCAGTCCCTACTCATTCTTTTGATTCTTAGCAGTCCGATCCCATTCTTTTTCGCTCCTAGCAGTCACTTCTCATTTTTTTCACTCCTAGCAGTTCCATCTCATTCTTTTTCTTTCCTAGCAATCCCTTCTCATTCTTTTTCATTCCTAGCAATCCCTTTTCATTCTTTTTTATTCCTAGCAGTCGCACCTCATTCTTTTTCGCTTTTAGAAATTACTTTTCATTCTTTTTCGCTCCTTTTCAATCTTTTTAGCTCCCTTCTCAATTTCTCACTACTAGCAGTCCTATCTCATTCTTTTTCTTTCTTAGCAGTCCCTTCTCATTCTTTTCATTTCTAGCTGTCACTTCTCATTCTTTTTCGCTCCTAGCAGTCCCTTCGTATTCTTTTTCGCTCTCTTCACATTCTCTTTCATTCCTAGCAGTCTCTTCTCATTTTTCACTCCCAGCAGTCCCTACTCATTCTTTTTATTCCTAGCAGTCCCATCTCATTCTTTTTTGCTCCTAGCTGTCACTTCTCATTTTTAACTCCTAGCAGTCCCACCTCATTCTTTTTCTTTCTTAGCAATTCCTTATCATTTTTTTCATTCCAAGCAATCTCTTCTCATTCTTTTTCGCCCCTAGCAGTCCCTTCGCATTCTTTTTCGCTCCTAACAGTCCCATCTCATTCTTTTTCGCTCCGAGCTGTCCCTTCTTATACGTTTTCTTTCCTAGCAGTCCCTTCTCATATTTTTTGCCCCTAGCATTCCCATCTCATATTTTCGCTCCTAGCTGTCCTTTCTTATTTTTTTATTCTTAGCTGTAACTTCTCAATTTTTTTCACTCCTAGCAGTCCCTTCTCATTCGTTTTCGATCCTTTCAGTCCCTTCTGAATCTTTTTAGCTCCTAGCAGTCCCTTCTCATTTTTTAGTTCCTAGCAGTCCGATCTCATTCTTTTTCGCCTCTAGCAGTCCCTTTGCATTCTTGTTCGCTCTTAGCACTCCCTTCTCATTCGTTTTCATTCCTAACAGTCCCTTCTCATTTTTTTTCACTCCTGGCAGTCCCTTCTCATTCTCTGTCATTCCAAGCAGTCCCTTCTCATTCGTTTTCGCTTTTAGCAATCCTTTCATATTCTTTTTCGCTCTGAGAAGTCCCTACACATTCTTTTTCTTCCTAGCAGTCCCATCTCATTTTTTCGCTCCTAGCAGTCCATTCCCATTCTTTTTCACTTCGAGCTGTCACTTATTCGTTTTCTTTCCTAGCAATCCCTTCTCATTTTTTTCGCTGCTAGCAGTTCCTTCTCATTCATTTTTACTCCTAGCAGTCCGATCTCATTCTTTTTCTTTCCTAGCACTCCCTTCTCATTTTGTCCCTCATAGCAGGCCCATCTCTTTCTTTTTTCTTTCCTAGCAATCCCTTCTTATTTTTTCATTCCTAGTAGTCCCTTCTCATTCTTTTTCGCTCCTAGCAGTCCATTCGCATTCTTTTTCACTCCTAGCAGTCCCTTCTCATTTTTTTCATTTCGAGCAGTCCCTTCTCATTCTTTTTCGCTTTTAGCAATCCCTTCTCATTCTTTTTCGCTCCTAGTAATCCCTTCTCATTCTTTTTCATTTCTATCTGTCTCTTCTTATTCTTTTTTATTCATAGCAGTCTCTTAGCGTCTCACATTGCTTGGGGTGAAATGATTAAAAAAATTCAACATTCATTTAATGAACAGTTATTTTTCCTAATTTGTAAAACCTTTTTTCATTAAAAAACTTTTTCATGAAATCAGATCTCTCAAGTCTACTGAATATTATTGCTCTTTCTGATATTAATAGGAGTTTCTTTGCAGACATTTTGTTTTGGGTAGTGGGGAAAGTGACCGGCTTGGTTATATCATTATTTCTATTTATAGGTGCTATTGAACATTCTTGACTGCTGGCGTATTTACATTCTGTAAAAACATTACACGCTATGAAATCTGTCTTTCTTTGCCGTGCGGCGATAGCTTGGTGAGTGGATCTCCGACTGGTAACAAATCAGTCGGGTTTCAGTCCCGGTTTGAAGCGAACGGTTAATCAAGCGCACTGATGAGCTGTGATACAGCGAAACAGGCCTGCATACGGATAACTTATATATATATATATATATATATATATATATATATATAAAGAGATAGATAGATATTGAAGAGACTGAGATAGATAATAAAGAGACTGAGATAGATAGATAGATAGATAGATAGATAGATAGATAGATAGATAGATAGAGATAGATGCACTTTAGCCTTATAATTATAGCAAATTATATAAATATGTGTGTGCACGTTCGCATTCGCGCGTGCGTACAGGCGCGTATGTACCTGTCGTTTAACGGTCATCCTGTTTGTGTGCGTGCTATACCCAAATTTATATGAGTTGTTTAATACATTATAACTTGCGTAACTTTTAGAATAATATTTACACGTATAATACGCACATACTTATACACATATATAAAAATATGTGTGTGTGCGTGCGGAAATATCTGTCCTATAAATCTATTGATACGTACGCATCCTTGTGCGTATCTCGGATATTATGGGAATTTATATCCGTATCTGAGTATTTTTTTTTATGCAAATGCGAACACGTGTACATATTTGCATGTGATTAAACGTGGGTGCGTGCGTGTGTGTCTCTGTGTGCGCCATCCATCCATCGCCCCCCCCCCACCCACACGCTCACACGTTGTCCAGGTCGACTGGTTCGTGCTTGCATCTCCCAGGTGACTGGTGACAATTAGAATGATTATCGTTTAATTGTATTAGCTTCTCACTTGTGTTGCCTATTAATCGCGTTGTCGTAATGGCCGCCGCCGCTGCTTCACTTGACAAATAACAAAATATTAGACGATAACGTCTGATCCCAATCGCTCACCCATGCACTCATAACAAATAAGTTTTCAGTGCGTATGACTGCACGATTATTTATATGGGCAAATATGCACGCACGTGTGTATATGTGCGTCTGTATGTGGAAGCCTACATGTGTTCAGAATACAACTTAATTGTATGCGATTATGTATTAGAAATCAAGTGTCAGTAATGAAAGTAATTTTTATGCGAGTATGTACACGTAATAAAAGCATAGTACGTAAAGGCAGCAAACCTTCATTTAAACATGTTTGGTTAAATAAAACAAACAAAGTATGAAGTATTTGCATGAGAAAAAAAAAGCGATAAAGCATCCAAGAAGATATTTACACCAAATGACAGCATCCCACTATCAGTAAAAATTGTTTCAATCCAGTCACACACGTCTTAAATGGCTTTGGGAAGCAAGATTAGTTTCGTCACATAGCAACGACGAAGTTTTAGAGAAAATACAACCAGATTGGCAACTGGGTCCCACCCATTCAAAGTTAGATCAACCAAATACAAACGACAATTCTACTCCTTCAGCTTCTTTTCTCGCACTTCCCGCCTGTGGAACTCGCTTCCATATTCTTGCTTTCCTGACGGCTACAACCTCCAGGAATTTAAATGCAATGTCAATACTCATCTCTAAACCACTTGACTCTAGTTCTTTCTACATCACCCTGTATATCCTTTCCTTTCTCTCCACCTTTGCAACTGTCATCACACCTGTATTCACATCCTTCTCTTGCTTCTTTCTAATTGGTTCGTCTTTCTTTTCACTCTCTTCTACTTAATCTTTTTATTCTCATGTAGCCCCATGCACATCAGTGGTATTACCGCCTTGCTCGGGGGTGATACGATTATAAAAAAGAAGGAAATTTATTTTGTTTGTTTGTTTGTTTGTTTGTTTGTTTGAAGGTTTAACGACCTATCAATCGTTATGGGATCATTTAAGGTCATAACCAATGATCTTTAGTTAAGATTATTTTATTTTTACAACATTTTTCTTTTCAAGTATCAAGATTCATTGGGATATGTTTTTAAGAGCAGGGTCCTCAAGTCCAACCCTTATTATTTAACCCATAACTGGAGGGAAGGAACGGATTAATACCTTTCCCAAGGATACCAGTGCTTAAGTGCATGCTTAATATTCAACTGGAATTCGAACTCGGCTCACCGATTTCTCTTTCCGAGCCGATATCCACTGCACCACAACGCACACCCGTCACTATACGCTTACAGCACCTGGTATTCCCGAGCGGTCACCCATCTAAGTACTGACCAGGCTCAACGTTTCTTAACTTCGGTGATCGAGCGAGAACCGGTGTATTCAACGTGATAGGCCGTAAAACAGGAAATTTGTACTTAACATCAGAAAGAGACAGCTGAAATCTTTAGGGCATATAATGAGTGAAAATGCACGGGAAAATTAAATATTTAGGGGTCAGATTGAAGGCAAGGAGAACAAAGAAAAACAGCGGAAAACAAGAGAACAAGGGCAAAATTTACCAAGAGCTACAAATGACAGGAAAGTGTGAAGAGCCATGATTGACAACGTCCAGACAAAACAGGGCATATAGAAGAAAAGAAGAATGCTAAACTCTATCTATGCAAAGCTATTTTTCATTTCGAACTCTGACATGTTCTTCTTCTATATGCCGCCATGTCCCTCCAGGACGTAGGCGATCATGGCCTTCCACGTCTCTCTATTCCTGGTGGCTTCTAGCACGTATTAACGTATAAACTCTTTGACTTTATAACTTCTTTCCTTGAAAATGTCTAACGATGGTCGAAAGAACATAACACATATTTTCCTTCTTTAACAAATTCCAACTGATACAAAACAACATACCAAAAGCAATAACAGATATTCATATGTTAATACAAGGGACACTCTGACCTGGTGTAATGGTAAGACCTAATCGATCAAGCGAGACAAGCTAGATCAATTAGGTCTGATTAGTAAGTTCGATCCCCGCTGGGTCCCCCATATTTTAAGCTTTAATAAATCACTTTATGTAAGTGCAAGCATATCAAAAAACGTATTATTAAAATGCAGATTCTGTGTAGATATTTATCAAGTTCAGCTTAGCCCAGCTCAGGGAAATAATAACAGCATATGCGATGGGAGTCGATTTCGCGACAAAATCAACAACGGTATGCTTGGAAAACTTGCTAAAAATCGCTGGGAATTACGAACCCTCATGCGTCTTTGAATGAATGTGTCGGTTGGTTGGTTTGTTTTATAACATATCAACCTCGGCGGGTCATTTATTGCCAAATAATGTTTTTTATGTATTGCTGGTAATACCTTTATCTTTCAGCATTTTATTGTTGTTTATATAAGTTTTTGTGTCTGGTCATACATTTTCCTTTTCGAGTATCAAGATTCATTGGGCTTTGTTTTTTTAGGGCAGGGTCCCCAAATCCTACCCTTGTTATTTAACCCATAGGCACAGGCTTTCCCTGACGATCCGCTTAAGTGAAACCTTGGTAGGTTTGTTGGCTCACTAGGTATATTTATTTATTCCTGCTCTACCAAAGTATTGAGCGCTTTTTTGTGAGTTGATTACTCGTCTAGGGTTTTTTTCTTTGGGCTACTCGGTCCGAATCCTTTTGACTGATGTTCATGTGCTTAGCTTTTTCCTTTTTTATAATCATTTTTTCCTTCCACGTAGATCCGCGGAGGGTTTTTCGATACGAATATAGTTATAAGTTTGTCTTTATATATATATATATATATATATATATATATATATATATATATATAAGTACAACGTTCTTTATTAGAATTTAGAGGATGAGTTCGATCTTCAGTAGCACAAAACTATAATATTTATATGCCATTTATTTACGTTAATTTAGTTCTGGGTATGTTGATAAACTGCATCTGGCAGCAAGGCCTCTGATTTGGGGATTGGAGGTTTTGAGGAGTGTCATACCACCTGTTAATTGCTGTTGTTCTTAAGGTCCCAGCAATGGGCATATAGAGGCTCCCATACAAAAACAAAACACTAAGGAGGGGAAAATTACAATCAATACATTCTTTTATGTATAAAAATTACCATCACTACATTTTATCTGTAATTGAAGGTATACAATAGTGTTAGAAATATATTTGGTTGAAAACATAAAATTATGTTCAAATATTTAGATAAATAATCCATAGAATTTGATATGCCGTTAAACAAATTCAAACAACCAACATAAAAGAACTCTTTCATGGCATTAATCCATATAATATCTTACAATCTCTTTAAACAATCTGTATCCCAAAATATAATATTAACAAAACTACATAATAATACACACCTGTCACCGCCTCTAGTAATTATGCCTACACAAATCTGTATATGAACAAAAGCTGAGTATCATCTACCATTAATTCAGTTGTGAAAGCAGAATAACATATCCTATTTGTATTACTTTAAAGCTCCCCTAAAAATTAAATTTCAGTATTAAATGACCCATAAGGAGTTGATATGCTGTTAAACAAATCAATTTACAATCAAACAATTAGCTTAGCTGATCGTAGTCGTGAAGTCCGATTGAAAAGAGAACTACGGCACCCAATCCAAGAAAACTAAATAAACAGGATATACAGCAGAAACTTCTTTTATATGTTAACGAAGCTTGGCATAGTCTAGAAGACGGTTACACCAGCGAGGCATTCAGTGTGGATCGAACTTGTTACACTGGTGAATGGTGAACAAAACTATTTCGGAGACATTAATTTATACCAGCGCCTAAACATGCTTTTAAATATATTAATTCATATTATCTACATTGTTCGGACTGTTTTCTTCATCTTTATTTCCATATTCACGACATTTCGGTCATTGTACGCCATGGCCTTCTTCAAATGCTTGTGGTAATACGGAGAAAATCATAAGCTTAAAAAAGATTGCAATATGAGCTCTGGTTAAAAATAATTTTTATGTAGATATTAGGTTTATAAATCCAAAAATTTCAATTTTTATATATAACAAAAAGTCAAAATTTATTTATTCATTTACAAAGGTCGGAAAATTGTGAAGAGCTATGATCGCTAACGTCCAGAAAGGACACGGTACATACAAGATTACCTACTTTAGCATTGGAATATTTTATTTCACCCCGAGTCAAGAAATCCATTAAAATTACGTGTTCCCATATTCTTGCGCTATCTACGGCCTTTAAACTAAACTTATTTATAAATGGAACTCTCTCTCTCTCTCTCTCTCTCTCTCTCTCTCTCTCTCTCTCTCTCTCTTTGTGTGTGTGTGTGTCCGTTACCTATAGACTCCGAAACGGCTGAACCGATTTTCTTGAAAATTTACACAGTTATACTATAAGCGTCTGCGTGTGTGCTTTAGCTAGGTTTTGTGTCGAGGTACCCCGATAAATATCGAAAATCGATAATCGAAAAAATCGGGTTATAGAAGGAGTGGTCCGATTTTAATCAAATTTGATACACTCATAGACAAAGACATAAGAAACGATATTCAGAAGTTTCAAGGTTGAACTTCTTACAATAGTGCAGAAAATCGATTATATATATATATATATTTAAAAGGCAAGATGTTTGTGTGTGTATCTGTTTATCTGCCTGTATGTCTGTATTTTTTTCAGCCCTTTTATTTTAGTTTTTGCTTCGGGTTTGACTCTAAGTTGGTATAATTGTAGTTCTTAGTCTCAGCCATGATACCATTTACTCAGAGAACTTATTTAACCTTCAAAATTCAGTTTACGACGAAAAAAACTTATTTGATATCGATACCAGGAAATCAAAATTTCACTTACATCCATTCATTTTTCTTTCAGTCTACGGTTTCGCTTTAACTGGAAACAACTATTGCTTTTTAGTGTTTCGTGCCAACGTCCAAAGAGTCTGAGCTCCAGGACCATGGATTAGTTTTAAAGCTTTCATTACACCCGAGCAACTCCGGGCTATACTACTAGAAAGCAATAGAAAATGTTCAATTGACATTGAAAAACTGGAAAAATTATACCATGATTGTCGATGTCATACCTTTGTAAAATATTATACGTAGTTGTAAAATTACTATTACTTACCGTGTATAAATATTGATCTGGGTCACATATACATATTAATTACCCAGGCGTCTGGCATATAGTGATAGTTAAGCTAATCTTAAAGGTGAGGTGGGTTCAATTCTCGATGGATACCCTAGTATTGTTACCAGTGCCAAATTAAGTTAAGCTAACTACATGAACTAATATACTCATGCGCACAAAAGCGAGCAAGCAAAATTTCTCTTTCCGACACAGTGTCCAGTAATTGCAAACGCACAACCGTAGATAAACATAACATTCACAATCGAATTACATTTTTATGACGTTGACGCCGGCCTAATGGTTCTATTACACCTTTCCATCTTGTCTCGCGCCAGCAACAAACGTAAAACCTTTTATGGGTTAATACAATTATGACCATATTTTGTCTGTTTTTCATTACATTAACTGACCTACCAACACTCTTCTTGTACTACTCACACTTCCCCTTGTTCATACACCGATTCTATTCGAGAAAAGTGATATGACTATCATCTGTCTTAGTCTTTCCTTCTGTAACACTTTCTTTCTCTCATTTATCTTTTTCTATCTGTTTTTTGGTTTTTGTTTCTCTTTTTCTTTTTTATATCTCTCTTTTACTCACTCTTTTGACCGTCTTCTGTATCTCTCTACTCCGTTCTCTTTTCTATCACACCTATCCTCACGCCGTTTTCTTTTTATCTATCTCACTCATTGTCTTTTACTCTTTTTCTCTATATTCCACCCATTCTTAATTTCTCTTTTTCTTTTTTATATCTCTCTTTTACTCACTCTTTTGACCGTCTTCTGTATCTCTCTACTCCGTTCTCTTTTCTATCACACCTATCCTCACGCCGTTTTCTTTTTATCTATCTCACTCATTGTCTTTTACTCTTTTTCTCTATATTCCACCCATTCTTAATTTCTCTTTTTCTTTTTTATATCTCTCTTTTTCTCACTCTTTTGACCGTCTTCTGTATCTCTCTACTCCGTTCTCTTTTCTATCACACCTATCCTCACGCCGTTTTCTTTTTATCTATCTCACTCATTGTCTTTTACTCTTTTTCTCTATATTCCACCCATTCTTAATTTCTCTTTTTCTTTTTTATATCTCTCTTTTTCTCACTCTTTTGACCGTCTTCTGTATCTCTCTACTCCGTTCTCTTTTCTATCACACCTATCCTCACGCCGTTTTCTTTTTATCTATCTCACTCATTGTCTTTTACTCGTTTTCTCTTTATTCCACCCATTCTTAATTTCTCTTTTTCTTTTTTATATCTCTCTTTTTCTCACTCTTTTGACCGTCTTCTGTATCTCTCTACTCCGTTCTCTTTTCTATCACACCTATCCTCACGCCGTTTTCTTTTTATCTATCTCACTCATTGTCTTTTACTCTTTTTCTCTTTATTCCACCCATTTTTAATTTCTCTTTTTCTTTTTTATATCTCTCTTTTTCTCACTCTTTTAACCGTCTTCTGTATCTCTCGACTCCGTTCTCTTTTCTATCACACCTATCCTCACGCCGTTTTCTTTTTATCTATCTCACTCATTGTCTTTTACTCTTTTTCTCTATATTCCACCCATTCTTAATTTCTCTTTTTCTTTTTTATATCTCTCTTTTTCTCACTCTTTTAACCGTCTTCTGTATCTCTCTACTCCGTTCTCTTTTCTATCACACCTATCCTCACGCCGTTTTCTTTTTATCTATCTCACTCATTGTCTTTTACTCTTTTTCTCTATATTCCACCCATTCTTAATTTTATTCATGCTCTCTATTTAATTTCTCCTTTTTTTTGTATATACTCTTTTAATCTATTTTCCATTTCGCTTTCTTTCTTTTTCTCTCTCGGTCTTTTTCTTCCCGCACTTTCTCTCTATTTCCTCTAATCCCATTTCTCATGTTTCTTCTTCTTCTCATTCTGTGTCCTTTTCTTTCTTTTCTTCTACAGTGGCACAATCAAATGGAATCATACGACACACATTCGAATGAGCTTAAGCCTACGCAGACGCACAAATAAGGGGCTATGCATTCCCGCATCCGTCACACTAACTTGCAAATAAATATGAATATATTGGCGTTCAGCAAGGACACCCAACTACACATATTAAATGCATGCACGCCGAAGCGCATGAATAATCAACAACAATGTGTATAGCCTTTTAGTTTGTAGATTCTAAAAACATATGTCTCGCAATTAATTTCCTGCGGTTTCTGCAGGCCTAAATATTACACTACCAATTTCTCTCTTATCTCGTTTATCATATATATATATATATATATATATATATATATATATATAATGATCCTAAGATGGCTCATGTGAGCCGAAAGCTTAGAACCAAATTAATAAAAAAATGTCCAAATGTTGGAGAATTTTTGTCTTTATTTTATTATAGATATTCATTGTCTCTTATGCTTAACAGTATATATTTAGAAAATTATTTGCTGCCTCGATACACTATATATATATATATATATAGTATAATATCACAACAAATATAGCTATTTTGTTTCGATATTAACAGTGTCTTATGTGATGATGTTGACTTATTCGCTCTAGTTTTGTATTGTGCACTTTTCCAATAATGTTGTTTTGTATACGGAATTTTATTCCATCCATATATATATATATATATATATATATATATATATTCCATCCATACCTACGCTATACTATATATATATATATATATATATATATATATCCGAGTGAGTACAGAACGGTCAAAACGAAAGACACATTCCCTTAATTATCAATAACCCCAACCAACCCCACAACAACAACGAACCAAATATAAACAGAGGATGATTCCAAACTCTTACTCTTTCCTCCTGATGAAATGTTGGAAACCCAACATTGAAACAAACATATGATTGTAGAGAAGAAGTCATATATAGAAAAAATTATGTACATGTTCTAAAACATAATTTATAATATATATATATATATATATAAGAAACATTAAGGCAGACACGTTATTTCATGGTAAATCGGAAGTGTGGGCCTATTTCAGGTGAACCATCATCAGCTTTCGTCTTCATTGTACAAAATCTTTTGTACAATAAAGACGAAAGATGGTTCGCATGAAATAGGCCTAGCTTTCCGATTTACCATGAAATAACGTGTCTGCCTTAATCTTTCTTAGATTTCCTCTATATGTATTTATATACATATATAGTTAGAACTCTCTTAGAGAGTTATCCTACCACTGTATGTATAGGAAACGCCTTTAGATCCTTCTATATCTACACCGCATGCTGATATATATATATATATATATACTGACTTGATACTGACTTGGCAGACCGGCTGCAGCCGCTCTCACACCGGCGTGATGTGGCTTCTCTGTGCCTCTTCTACAAGTACTTTCATGGCTTCTGCTCCGATGAGCTTAGATCACTGGTGCCGCCTAAGCACGAATTTACACGAGATACTAGATTAGCAACTAGGTCCCACCCTTTTACAGTTAAACAAATAAGATGTAACCGTAAATTCTACTCCAACAGCTTCTTTTCTCGCGCGTCCCGCCTGTGGAACTCCCTTCCACAAGTCTGCTTTCCCGACAGTTACAATCTCTAGGTGTTTAAATGTAGGGTCAATAGACACCTCCTATCACACTAACTCCCAACTATTCTCACAACACTCTCATCTACCCAACCCTTATTCTCGGTATCCTTACCCGCCTATCACCCACCCTCTGTCATTTCCTATATTTAATCAGCTTTTCTCCACTCTACGTAGCCCCCTGCACAGTAGTGGCAGTGACATGCCTTGCTCGGGGTGAAACGCTTATAAAAAAAAAAATATATATATATATATATATATATATATATATATATATATAGTCATCTGCAGACAGATTTGTTTCGCTGTATTACAGCTCATCAGTACGGCTTAGACTCCGTTCGCTTTCTAACCCGGGATTGAAACCCGACCGAAAGGCAGGCTTTTTAGCGCGTATAAACACACCCAATAGCTAGAGTGCTCCAATTCATTATTGAGCGATGCGTATATGCCGTATATGTATACGTATGATTTTGAATTAAGTTTTTATGCTGCATTTTTCCCATGATTATGAATATTTTTAGTAGGTACACATATTCGAATTGCTGTTCCTTTTTTATTTGTTTCTTTGTTTTTTTACTGTTTTATTAAATAATATAAAAAGGAGGACCAGTTCAAACATGTGTACCTACTAAAATAACCTTTACAGTAATTATATATATATATATATATATATATATATAACTTTTATCAGTAAAACCGCTGAAAAACAACATTGACGCTATATATATATATATATATATATATATATATATATATATATATATATATATTCAGAAAGAACCTAGCCCTGACGAGTGGCAACATCATAAGAGTGTCCTCACAAATTTTCGAAGTCGTCATGAACCTGCTCAGTTAAGCTGATAGATTCTTTGCATTTAACATACTAACACTCTGTCTCTACCCCGATATGGACCACTCTACGAGAAAAAACAACTGCTCGCTAAAACAACTTCTATCCGCAAAACTACTGGAAAAACAACGAACTTGCTTCTAAGCATTATTACAATTTAGCACTATATATATATATATATATATATATATATATATATATATATATATATATATATATATATAAAGAAAGAAAGAGAGAGAGAATTAATGTGGAAAGTTTTTTTCATTTAACTGAGCAGTGTCGTTTCATTCGTGCCGACTTTGTGAAGTTAATATTATGAGGTCTTCACTCTTCACTGCAAAATCAGCCAGTTTCGCATTAAGCACCATTATAATAATATTTAATAATAATTATAATTCAATAATATATATAAATGCAGGTAAAGAGAACCCAACGTTTTTACGGTTTTGAATTCCCTGACATTTACTTTTTTATAAAATTGCTGAATATAATGAATGTTGTAGAGCATAATATAATCATATAATTATGTGAATCATTTTCATAAGTAGCATTCAATATTGACTGATGACGAGATAGAAATCATGAAACATCAAAATTTCCGCATTGCAATGTACTTTTAATTCATAATATATATATATATATATATATATATATATATATATAAAGTAGAATAAATTGCAAGAACTACAGGCACATAAACACGCACACATGACACAGTCACGGACACGCAGTAAACAACGGTAATAAAATGGATCCTCTTCAACCCGGTCCAAAGTCAAACTAACGGTCAGGTCACACTTAGCTAAACCACACACTAAAGCAGACTGATATCATCAGACCAGAAAAAGGTCCCAACTGTAAATCACACATATACCATAACACACTTACACACACAAACACACAGTAAAATTAATGACAGCAGCACCAGCAGCAGCCAGGGATGGCCATTCCTTAAAAGGCACAGATTAAAAGACACACGCTCCTCTGCCAATTCTGAAGATGAGATTTTGATCTCAAAATATTAATGTTTAATAAATAGGTAATACCCAAAAGCTTCTTTACCTTCCCTGACTTTACTAATCTCATTGTGACAGCCTTCACGACCTAACCATATATATATATATATATATATGAGCATGTCTCATTAAATAATCTAGACATACTATGTTTATTTATTTTTATCTTAATCCTCTCGTAGTCACGAATAAGTTTCCTGGTACGGCGATTAAAAGCATCACCAAAAGTGCTGCGTGTGTTTTCACCATTTTTATTTTTATTTCTATTTTCTCAAATACTTTGGTTGATTGTTAAGACGAAATTAATGTAGTTGTTCGTTACGGAAAGTTGTCAGTTATAATTAACTTGTGATCGCCCGGTTCATACTCCACCCATGTCTATTGAACAGGTGTAGAGGCTCATCGCTGTTTAGGATGTGGTTTCCGGCTTTCTTATTTTTTCCAATCTTTTCACTGTTTTCTTTTCCTTTTTTTCTTTTTTTTCTTTTTTTTCAATTGGAGTAGATAGACTAATCTATCGCCCGGTTCACACTCCACCCACATCTATTGAACAGGTGAAGAGGCTCATCGCTTGTTTCCTGTTTAGGATGTGGTTGCCAGCTTTCTTTTTTCCAATCTTTTCACTCTTATGTAGCCCCCTGCTCATCAGTGGCGTTACCGCCTTGCTCGGGGTGATATGATTAAAAAAAAAAATTTAGCCACTACGAGTTTTGAGCATACACGTAAGAACGCGAGGCCGATTCTAAAATTATATGGTGCAAGGGAGGTAATTTTAACTTTTAACTTTTTCTATAGAATTTGAAATTTACATGTTTAAAATTATTCTGCTTTTATTCCAAAAATTACAACTTAGATATTTTAAAGACTTACTGATGTGTGGTAAGGTTTTATCTTTGGGGGTTACACTGTACCAGATGGTGGCCTCTTCAACATTATATTTCACCCTGGTCGCAAGACTTCCGTGCTGATTTTCTAAGCGCCACATGGATGTGGCACAATGCCGAAATTATGAGAGTACCCAGTGAAGATTGAACTCACTATTAAATTGTAACAGGTTCTAGCGAGACAAGTATGCTAACCATTACACCACGTCAAGGTGCTACTTAACCTCCCCCTTCCGTGACACCGTCACACTAACTTGCAAATAAATATGAATATATTGGCGTTCAGTAAGGACACCCAACTACACATTACATGCATGCACGCCGAAGCGCATGAATAATCAACAACAATGTGTATAGCCTTTTAGTTTGTAGATTCTAAAAACATATGTCTCGCAATTAATTTCCTGCGGTTTCTGCAGGCCTAAATATTACACTACCAATTTCTCTCTTATCTCGTTTATCATATATATATATATATATATATATATATATATATATATATAATGATCCTAAGATGGCTCATGTGAGCCGAAAGCTTAGAACCAAATTAATAAAAAATTGTCCAAATGTTGGAGAATTTTTGTCTTTATTTTCAACTGAAATTATAGCCAAAATATGACCTTTAGAACGGCTCGTGATTAAACATAATAGACATTCATTGTCTCTTATATTTAATAGCATATGTCTAGAAAATTACTTGCTGCCTCGATATACTAAATATATATTTATAGATAGATAGATAGATATTCATTGTCTCATCGGAATCACAAATGCAGGTCCCATCCATCAGCAAGGCCCTGAAACTCTGGTGCAGTGGATATCGGCTCGGAACGAGAAAGCGGGGAGCCGAGTTCAAACTCCGGTTGAATTCTTTTTTTTTTTTTTTTTTTTTTAAATCATATCACCCCGAGCAAGGTGGTAACGCCACTGATGTGCAAGGCAGCTACATAGGAGTGAAAAGATTGGAAAAGAGAAAGCCGGAAACCACATCCTAAACAGGAAACAAGGGATGAGCCTCTTCACCTGTTCAATAGATGTGGGTGGAGTTTGGACCCTGCGATTGTTTAGTCTATCTACTCCAACTGAAGAAAAAAAAGTGAGAAGATTGGAAAAGAGAAAAACCGGAAACCGCATCCTAAACAGGAAACAAGGGATGAGCCTCTTCACTTGTTAAATAGATGTTGGTGGAGTGTGAACCGGGCGATAGTTTAGTCTATCTACTCCAACTGAAGAAAAAAAAGTGAGAAGATTGGAAAAGAGAAAAACCGGAAACCGCATCCTAAACAGGAAACAAGGGATGAGCCTCTTCACTTGTTAAATAGATGTGGGTGGAGTGTGAACCGGGCGATAGTTTAGTCTATCTACTCCAACTGAAGAAAAAAAGTGAGAAGATTGGAAAAGAGAAAAACCGGAAACCGCATCCTAAACAGGAAACAAGGGATGAGCCTCTTCACTTGTTAAATAGATGTGGGTGGAGTGTGAACCGGGCGATAGTTTAGTCTATCTACTCCAACTGAAGAAAAAAAAAGTGAGAAGATTGGAAAAGAGAAAACCGGAAACCGCTTCCTAAACAGGAAACAAGGGATGAGCCTCTTCACTTGTTAAATAGATGTGGGTGGAGTGTGAACCGGGCGATAGTTTAGTCTATCTACTCCAACTGAAGAAAAAAAAGTGAGAAGATTGGAAAAGAGAAAAACCGGAAACCGCATCCTAAACAAGAAACAAGAGATGAGCCTCTTCACTTGTTAAATAGATGTGGGTGGAGTGTGAACCGGGCGATAGTTTAGTCTATCTACTCCAACTGAAGAAAAAAAAGTGAGAAGATTGGAAAAGAGAAAACCGGAAACCGCATCCTAAACAGGAAACAAGGGATGAGCCTCTTCACTTGTTAAATAGATGTGGGTGGATTGTGAACCGGGCGCCTGGCCGATTTCATTCCACCTCGTGTTTTCGTCTTTTTAATATCCCGTATTGTAACATATGTACTTGTGCGTTGTGATGCAGTGGATATCAGCTCGGAACGAGAAATCGGGGAGCCGAGTTCAAATTCCAGGTGAATTTCTTTGCATTCACTTTCGCACAAATACTATTGGGAAAGGCATTAGTCCGTCTCTTCCTTCCAGTTATGGGTTAAACAACAGGACAGATTTGGTTCTATAGCCTTGGTTGGCAACCATTCTACCGCAGAAAGTAATGGAAACCTACTTCGGGATAATATTCTGCCCAGTCAGTCATGTCTCTTTCGAGACATGATCGCCCAAGCGTGTATTATGTATGGCACTTAAATGACTGACTGAATATAATAGTTGGAAACTTGATTAAAGGCTTCTATTGGGCATAAAGTGGGGGATCGGTTTTCTATTGTTATGAAGTAATAAACTGATCCCCCACTAGCTATTAGTCAAATGACAGGACAGATTGGGTTCTATAGCCTTGGTCGACAACCAGTCTACCGCAGAAAGCAATGGCAACCTACTGCGGGATAATCTTCTGCCCAGTCAGTCATGTCTCTTTCGAGACATGATCGCCCAAGAGTGTATCACGTATGGCACTTAACTGACTGACTGAAATACTGTATGCGCCTGGTTGTGAAACGTTCAGTAATTAGTGCAGTATTAATATAATTTCTCTTTTACTTATTAACTGTATTAAATTGAAATTATGGTCACTACTCACCAATATAAAATTTCTATATCATATTCTCTTATAATCTGGAAGACAAAAATTACACTTAATTCATAGGCTTTAGGCTTGATGTTTTTTTTTTTTGTTTTTTGTTTTCTTTTGGTTAAATATAGGAACTGTCAGAGGGTGGGTGATAGGCGGGTAGGAATACCGAGAATGGTTAAATATAGGAAATGTCAGAGGGTGGGTGATAGGCGGGTAGGGATACCGAGAATGGTTAAATATAGGAAATGTCAGAGGGTGGGTGATAGGTGGGTAAGGATACCGAGAATGGTTAAATATAGGAAATGTCAGAGGGTGGGTGATAGGCGGGTAGGGATACCGAGAATGGTTAAATATAGGAACTGTCAGAGGGTGGGTGATAGGCGGGTAAGGATACCGAGAATGGTTAAATATAGGCAATGTCAGAGGGTGGGTGATAGGCATAAGGATACCGAGAATGGTTAATCATAGGTAATGTCAGAGGGTGGGTGATAGCCGGGTAGGGATACCGAGAATGGCTACATATAGGTAATATCAGAGGGTGGGTGATAGGCGGGTAGGGATACCGAGAATGGTTAAATATAGGAAATGTAAGAGTGTGGGTGATAGGCGGGTAGGGATACCGAGAATGGTTAAATATAGGAAATGTCAGAGGGTGGGTGATAGGCGGGTAAGGATACCGAGAATGGTTAAATATAGGAAATGTCAGAGGGTGGGTGATAGGCGGGTAGAGATACCGAGAATGGTTAAATATAGGAAATGTCAGAGGGTGGGTGATAGGCGGGTAGGGATACCGAGAATGGTTAAATATAGGGATTGTCAGAGGGTGGGTGATAGGCGGGTAAGGATACCGAGAATGGTTAAATATAAGAAATGTCAGAGGGTGGGTGATAGGCGGGTAGGAATACCGAGAATGGATAAATATAGGAAATGTCAGAGGGTGGGTGATAGGCGGGTAGGGATACCGAGAATGGTTAAATATAGGAAATGGTCAGAGGGTGGGTGATAGGTGGGTAAGGATACAGAATGGTTAAATATAGGAAACTGTCAGAGGGTGGGTGATAGGCAGGGTGAAGGGATACTGAGAATGGTTAAATATAGGAACAATGTCAGAGGGTGGGTGATAGGCAGGGTGAAGGATACCGAAAGAATAGGTTAAATCATAGGCAATGTCAGGAGGGTGGGCAGGGATAGGCCGGGTATGGGATACCGAGGGAATGGCTTAATCATATAGGTAATGTCAGAGGGTATAGACAGGCCAGGGTAGGGATACCGAGAATGGCTTACAAATATAAAGGTAATATCAGAGGGTGGGGTGATAGGCGGGTAGGGATACCGAGAATAGGTTAAATATAGGAAATGTCAAGAGAAGGGGTGGGTGATATAGGCAGGGTAGGGATACAGCCAAAGAGAATGGCTTTAAATATAGGAAAATGTCCAGAGAAGAGGGATTGCAGGGTGATAGGCAGGGATGAGGGATACCGAGAATGGTTAAATATAGGAAATGTCCAGAGAGGGTGGGTGATAGGCGGGTACAAGGGGATACCTGAGAATGGTTAAATATAGGAAATGTCAGAGGGTGGGTGGGTGATAGGCGAGGGTAGAGGGATAACCGAGAATGGTTAAATATAGGGAAATGCTTCAGAGGGTGGGTGATAGGCGGGTAAGGGATACCGAAAGAATGGTTAAATTAAATAAGGTGGGAAATGTCAGAGGGTGGGTGATAGGCAGGGTAGAAGGATACCGAGAATAAAGGCAAATATAACGAAATGTCAGAGTGGGTAGGGTGATAGGCGGGTAGAGATACCGAGAATGGCATTAAACATATTTGGAAATGTCAGAGTGGGTGGGTGATAGGCGGGTAGAGGGATACCGAGAATGGTTAAATATAGGGAAATGTCAGGGTGGGTGATAGGCCGGGTAAGTGCCGAGAATGGATAATATAGAAATGTCAGAGGGTGGGTGATAGGCGGGTAAGGATACCGAGAATGGCTAAATATACGAAATGTCAGAGGGTAGGTGATAGGCGGGTGGAGATACCGAGAATGATTAAATATAGGAAATGTCCAGAGGGGTGGGTGATAGGCGGGTAAGGATACCGAGAATGGTTAAATATAGGAAATGTCAGAGGGGTGGGTGATAGGCGGGTAGGGTATACCGAGAATGGTTAAATATAGGAAATGTCAGAGAGGTGGGTGATAGGCGGTTAGAGATACCGAGAAGGGTTAAATATAGGTACTGTCAGAGGGTGGGTGATAGGCGGGTAGGTATACAGAGAATGGTTAAATATAGGAACTGTCAGAGGGTGGGTGATAAGCGGGTAGAGATACCGAGAATGGTTAAATATAGGAAATGTCAGAGGATGGGTGATAGGCGGGTAGAGATACCGAGAATGGTTAAATATAGGAACTGTCAGAGGGTGGGAGATACGCGGGTAGAGATACCGTGAATGGTTAAATATAGGAACTGTCAGAGGGTGGGTGATAAGGGGTAAGGATATCGAGAATGGTTAAATATAGGTAATGTCAGAGGGTGGGTGATGAGCGGGTAGGGATAACGAGTATGGTTAAATATAGGAAATGTCAGAGGGTGGGTGATAGGCGGGTAAGGATACCGAGAATGGTTAAATATATGAAATGTCAGAGTGTGGGTGATAGGCGGGTAGAGATACCGAGAATGGCTAAATATAGTTAATGTCAGAGGGTGGGTGATAAGCGGGTATAGATACCGAGAATGGTTAAATATAGGAAATGTCAGAGGGTGGGTGATAGGCGGGTAGAGATACCGAGAATGGTTAAATATAGGTAATGTCAGAGGGTGGGTGATAGGCGGGTAGAGATACCGAGAATGGTCAAATATAGGAAATGTCAGAGGGTGGGTGATAGGCGGGTAAAGATATCGAGAATGGTTAAATATATGAAATGTCAGAGGGTGGGTGATAGGCGGGTAGGTATACAGAGAATGGTTAAATATAGGAACTGTCAGAGGGTGGGTGATAAGCGGGTATAGATACCTAGAATGGTTAGATATAGGAACTGTCAGAGGGTGGGTGATAGGCGGGTAGAGATACCGAGAATGGTTAAATATAGGAACTGTCAGAGGGTGGGTGATAGGCGGGTAGAGATACCGAGAATGGTTAAATATAGGTAATCTCAGAGCGTGGGTGATAGGCGGGTAGGTATACCGAGAATGGTTAAATATAGGAACTGTCAGAGGGTGGGAGATAGGCGGGTAGGGATACCGAGAATGGTTAAATATAGGAAATGTCAGAGTGTGGGTTATAGGCAGGTAGAGATAAGAATGATTAAATATGAGAACTTTGTCAGAGGGTGGGTGATAAGCGTGCGTAAGGATATGTGAGAATGATTTAAATATAGGTAATGTCAGAGGTGGGTGATGAGCATTGGGGATGCAGTATGGTTTAAATATAGGAAATGTCAGAGGGTGGGTGATAGGTAAGGATAGGAATGGTTAGAAATATAGAAATGTCCAGGTGTGGGTGATAGGCAGGTAGGAATACCGAGAATGGATAAATATAGGTAATGTCAGAGGGTGGGTGATAGGCAGGTAAGGATGAGAATGGTTAACTACACGAAATGTCAGAGGTGGGTGATAGGCGGGTGAGGATAACGAGAATGGATAAATATAGGTAATGTCAGAGGGTGTGTGATAGGCGAGTGGAGATAACGAGAATGGTTAAATATAGAAATGTCGGAGGGTGGGTGATAGGCAGGTGAGATACCGAGAATGATTTAAATATAGGTAATCTCCAGAGGTGGGTGATAGGCAGGTAGGGATACCGAGAATGGTTAAATATGGTAATCTCAGAGGGTGGGTGATAGGCAGGTGGAGTATATGTGAGAATGGTTAAATAAGACATCGGGGTGTGTGATAGGCGGTGAGATACCGAGAATATTTAAATATAGAAATGTCAGAGGTGGGTGATAGGCAGTTAGAGATATGAGAATAGTTGAAAATATAGGTAATCTCAGAAGGTGGGTGATAGGCGGGTAGGGATAACGAGAATAGTTAAATATAGGAACTGTCAAGAGGTTTGTGATAGGCAGGTAAGGATACTACGAGAATGGTTAAATATGGGAAATGTCAGAGAGGGTGGGTGATAGGCGGGTAGAGATACAAGAATGGTTAAATATAGGTAATGTCAGAGGGTGGGTGATGAGCGGGTAAGGATATCGAGAATGGTTAAATATAGGAAATGTCAGAGGGTGGGTGATAGGCGGGTAGAGATGCCGAGAATGATTAAATATGAAGAATGTCAGAGGGTGGGTGATAGGCAGAGTGATATACCGAGAATGGTTAAATATAGGAAATGTCAGAGGGTGGGTGATAGGCAGGTAGGTATACAAGAATGGTTAAATATAGGAAATGTCCAGAGGGTGGGTGATAGGCGGGTAGAGATACCAAAAAAAGATGATTTAAATATAGAGTAATCTCAGAGGGTGGGTGGTAGGCAGGTAGGGATTAACGAGAATGGTTAAATATAAGAACTGTCGGGGTGTGTGATAGGCGGGTAAGGATACCGAAAATGGTTAAATATAGAAATGTCAGAGGGTGGGTGATAGACAGGTAGGAATACAAAAAGATAGTTAAATAGAAATGTCAGAGGGTGGGGTGATAGGCGGGTAGGGATACACAAGAATAGTTAAATAGAGAATGTCAGAGGGTGGGTGATAGGCGAATGGAATGCCGAGAATGGTTAAATATAAGAAATGTCAGAGGGTGTGTGATGGGCGGGTAGAATGCAAAAATGGCTAAATATACAGAAAATGTCAGAGTGTGGGTGATAGGCAGGTAGAGATACAAAAATGGATAAATATAGAAATGTCAGAGGGTGGGTGATAGGCAGGTAGGGATGCCAAAATAGTTAAATATAGGGAAATGTCCAGGTGTGGGTGATAGGCGAGTAAGATACCGAGAATGGTCAAATATACGAAATGTCAGAGGTAGGTGATAGGCGGGTGGAGATACCGAGAATGATTAAATATAGGAAATGTCAGAGGGTGGGTGATAGGCGGGTAAGGATACCGAGAATAGTTAGTATAGAAATGTCAGAGGGTGGGTGATAGGCGAGTGGGTATACAAAGAATGATTAAATATAGGAAATGTCAGAGGGTGGGCAGTAGGCAGTTGAATATACCGAGAAGGTTAAATATAAATGATAGTCAGAGGGTGGGTGATAGGCAGGTAGGTATACAGAGAATGGTTAAATATGGGAACTGTCAGAGGGTGGGTGATAGCGGTGAAGATACCGGGAATGGTTAAATATAGGAAATGTCGAGATGGGTGATGAGCAGGTAGAGATACCGAGAATGGTTAAATATAGGAACTGTCAGAGTGTGGGTGATAAAGGGTAAGGATGTCGAGAATGGTTAAATATAGGTAATGTCGAAGGGGTGGGTGATGAGCGGTGGGGATACCAGTATGGTTAAATATAGGAAAATGTCCAGAGGGTGGGTGATAGGCAGGTAGGAGATACCGAGAATAGTTAAATATAGGAAATGTCGGTGGGTGATAGGCGGTAGAGATACCAAGAATGGTCCAAGAATATTAGAAATGTCAGAGGGTGGGTGATGGGCGGGTAGGAATATCGGAAATAGGTTAAATGTAAATGTCAGAGGGTGGGTGATAGGCAGGTAGGTATGCAGAGAATAGTTAAATATAGGAACTGTCAGAGGGTGGGTGATAGCGGGTATAGATGCAAAGATGATTGAATGTAGGAACTGTCAGAGGGTGGGTGATAGGCGGGTGGGAATACCGAGAATGGTTAAATATAGAAATGTCAGAGGGTGGGTGATAGGCGGGTAGAGATACCGAGAATGGTCAAATGTAAATGTCAGAGGGTGGGTGATGGGCAGGGTAAAAATGTCGAAATGGTTAAATATGTAAATGTCAGAGGGTGGGTGATAGGCAGGTATACAGAGAATGGTTAAATATAGGAACTGTCAGAGGGTGGGTGATAAGCAGGTATAGATAGGAATGGTTGAATATAGGAACTGTCAGAGGGTGGGTGATAGGCAGGTAGAATACCAAAATGGTTAAATATAGGAACTGTCAGAGGGTGGGTGATAGGCAGGTAGAGATGCAAGAATAGTTAAGTATGGGTAATCTCCAGAGGGTGGGTGATAGGCAGGTAGGTATACCGAGAATGGTTAAATATAGGAACTGTCAGAGGGTGGGAGACGGCGGGTAGGAGATACCGAGAATGGTTAAATATAGAAATGTCAGAGTGTGGGTGATAGGCAGGTAGAATACCGAGAATGATTAAATATAGGAACCTCGGGGGTGGGTGATAAGCGTGTAAGGATATCGAGAATGGTTAAATATAGGTAATGTCAGAGGGTGGGTGATGAGCGGGTAGAGATACCGAGAATGGATAAATATAGGTAATGTCGGAGGGTGGGTGATAGGCGGGTAAGGATACCGAGAATGATTGAAATACTGAAATGTCCAGAGGGTGGGTGATAGGCAGGTAGGGATAACGAGAATGGATAAATATAGGTAATGTCAGAAGGTGTGTGATAGGCGGGTAGGGATAAAGAGAATGGTTAAATATAGGAAATGTCAGAGGGTGGGTGATAGGCGGGTAGGGATACCGAGAATGGTTAAATATAGGTAATCTCAGAGGGTGGGTGATAGGCGGGTAGGGATACTGAGAATGGTTAAATATAGGTAATCTCAGAGGGTGGGTGATAGGCGGGTAGGTATAACGAGAATGGTTAAATATAGGAACTGTCAGAGGGTGTGTGATAGGCGGGTAAGGATACCGAGAATGGTTAAATATAGGAAATGTCAGAGGGTGGGTGATAGGCGGTTAGAGATGTTACCGAGAATGGTTAAATAGTAATCTCAGAGGGTGGGTGATAGGCGGGTAGGGATAACGTGAGAATGGTTAAATATAGGAACTGTCAGAGGGTTTGGGGATAGGCGGCAAGGATACCGAGAATGGTTGAAGAGAATGGCTAGAGGGTGGGTGATAGGGACAGGTATACCGAGAATGGTTAAATATAGGAAATGTCAGAGGGTGGGTGATAGCCGGGTAGGTATACCGAGAATGGTTAAATATAGGTAATGTCAGAGGGTGGGTGATGAGCGGGTAAGGATTCGAGAATGGTTAAATATAGGAAATGTCAGAGGGTGGGTGATAGGCGGGTAGAGATGCCGAGAATGATTAAATATAGGAAATGCTGTAGTGGGTGGGTGATAGGCGGGTAAGTATACCGAGAATGGTTAAATATAGGAAATGTCAGAGGGTGGGTGATAGCCGGGTAGGGTATCTAGAGAATGGTTAAATATAGGAAATGTCAGAGGGTGTGGAGGATAGGCGGGTAGAGATACCGAGAATGGTTAAATATAGGTAATCTCAGAGGGTGGGTGATAGGCGGGTAGGATAACGAGAATGGTTAAATATAGGAACTGTCAGAGGGTGTGTGATAGGCGGGTAAGGATACCGAGAACGGTTAAAGGAGTAGGAAATGTCAGAGGTGGGTGATAGACGGGTAGAGATACCGAGAATGGTTAAATATAGGTAATGTCAGAGGGTGGGTGATGAGCGGGTAAGGATATCGAGAATGGTTAACACAGGGAAATGTCAGAGGGTGGGTCATAGGCGGGTAAGGATACCGAGAATGGTTAAATATAGGAAATGTCAGAGGGTGGGTGATAGGCGGGTAAGGATACTGAGAAGGGTTAAATATAGGTAATGTCAGATGGTGGGTGATGAGCGGGTAAGGATATCGAGATTACAATATAGGAAATGTCAGAGGGTGGGTCATAGGCGGGTATGATACCGAGAATGGTTAAATATAGGAAATATCAGAGGGTGGGTGATAGGCGCAAGGCGATACCGAGAAGGGTTAAATATAGGAAATGTCGAGTGTGGGTAATAGGCGGGTAGATATACCGAGAGAATGGTTAAATATAGGAAATGTCAGAGGGTGGGTGATAGGCGGGTAGAGATACCGAGAATGGTTAAATATAGGTAATGTCAGAGGGTGGGTCATATGGGTAAGGATACCGAGAATGGTTAAATATAGGAAATGTCAGAGGGTGGGTGATAGGCGGGTAGGGATAACGTGAATGGTTAAATAGGTAATCTCAGAGGGTGGGTGATAGGCGGGTAGGGATAACGAGAATGGTTAAATATAGGAACTGTCAGAGGGTGTGAGTGATAGGCGGTAAGGATACCGAGAATGGTTAAATATAGGAAATGTCAGAGGGTGTGGGTGATATATGGGTAAGGATACCGAGAAGGGTTAAATATAGGAAATGTCAGAGTGTGGGTGATAGGCGGGTAGAGATACCGAGAATGGTTAAATATAGGAAATGTCAGAGGGTGGGTGATAGGCGGGTAGACACTGAGAATGGTTAAATATAGGTAATGTCAGAGGGTGGGTGATAGGCAGGTAAGGATATGGAGAATGGTTAAATATAGGAAATGTCAAAGGCTGGGTGATAGGCGGGTAGGGATACCGAGAATGGTTAAATATAGGTAATGTCAGAGGGGTGGGTGATAGGCGGGTAAAGATATCAAGAGAATGGTTAAATATATGAAATGTCAGAGGGTGGGTGATAGGCAGGTAGGTATACAGAGAATGGTTAAATATAGGAACTGTCAGAGGGGTAGTGATAAGCGGGTATAGATACCGAGAATGGTTAGATATAGGAACTGTCAGAGGGTGGGTGATAAGCGGGTAAGGATATCGAGAATGGTTAAATATAGGTAATGTCAGAGGGTGGGTGATGAGCGGGTAGGGATACCGAGTATGGTTTAAATATAGGAAATGTCAGAGGGTGGGTGATATAAAAGGGATACCGAGAATGGTTAAATATAGGAAATGTCAGAGTGTGGGTGATAGGCGGGTAGAGATACCGAGAATGGATAAATATAGGTAATGTCAGAGGTGGGTGATAGGCGGGTAAGGATACCGAGAATGGTTAAATACACGAAATGTCAGAGGGTGGGTGATAGGCGGGTAGGGATAACGAGAATGGATAAATATAGGTAATACCAGAGGGTGTGTGATAGGCGGGTAGGGATACCGAGAATGGTTAAATAAAGGTAATCTCAGAGGGTATGATAATGGGTAGGGATAACGAGAATGGTTAAATATAGGAACTGTCAGAGGGTGTGTGATAGGCGGGTAAGGATACCGAGAATGGTTAAATATAGGTAATGTCAGAGGGTGGGTGATAGGCGGGTAGAGATACCGAGAATTGTTAAATATAGGAACTCTCAGAGGGTGGTGATAGGCGGGTAGAGATACCGAGAATGGTTAAATATAGGTAATCTCAGTAGGTGGGTTATAGGCGGGTAGGTATACCGAGAATGGTTAACATAGGAACTGTCAGAGGGTGGGAGATAGGCGGGTAGGGATACCGAGAATGGTTAAATATAGGAAATGTCAGAGTGTGGGTGATAGGCGGTAGAGATACTGAGAATGATTAAATATAGGAACTGTCAGAGGGTGGGTGATAATGGCAAGGATATCGAGAATGGTTAAATATAGGTACGTCATGAGGGTGGTGATGAGTGGGTAGGACACGAGTATGGTTTAAATATAGGAAATGGTCAGAGGGTGGGTGATAGGCGGTAGATACTGAGAATGGTTAAATATAGGAAATGACAGAGTGTGGGTGATAGGCGGGTAGAGATACCGAGAATGGATAAATATAGGCAGACAGAGGGTGGGTGATAGGCGGGTAAGGATACCGAGAATGGTTAAATACACGAAATGTCAGAGGGTGGGTGATAGGCGGGTAGGGATAACGAGAATGGCTAAATATAGGTAATGTCAGAGGGTGTGTGATAGGCGGGTAGGGATATCGAGAATGGTTAAATATAGGTAATCTCAGAGGGTGGGTGATAGGCGGGTAGGGATAACGAGAATGGTTAAATATAGGAACTGTCAGAGGGTGTGTGATAGGCGGGTAAGGATACCGAGAATGGTTAAATATAGGAAATGTCAGAGGGTGGGTGATAGGCGGTTAGAGATACCGAGAATGGTTAAATATAGGTAATCTCAGAGGGTGGGTGATAGGCGGGTAGGGATTACGAGAATGGTTAAATATAGGAACTGTCAGAGGGTTTGTGATAGGCGGGTAAGGATACCGAGAATGGTTAAATATAGGAAATGTCAGAGGGTGGGTGATAGGCGGGTAGAGATACCGAGAATGTTTAAATATAGGTAATGTCAGAGGGTGGGTGATGAGCGGGTAAGGATATCGAGAATGGTTAAATATAGGAAATGTCAGAGGGTGGGTGATAGGCGGGTAGAGATACCGAGAATGATTAAATATAGGAAATGTCAGAGGGTGGGTGATAGGCGGGTAATATACCGAGAATGGTTAAATATAGGAAATGTCAGAGGGTGGGTGATAGGCGGGTAGGTATACCGAGAATGGTTAAATATAGGAAATGTCAGAGGGTGGGTGATAGGCGGGTAGAGATACCGAGAATGGTTAAATATAGGTAATCTCAGAGGGTGGGTGATAGGCGGGTAGGGATAACGAGAATGGTTAAATATAGGAACTGTCACAGGGTGTGTGATAGGCGGGTAAGGATACCGAGAATGGTTAAATATAGGAAATGTCAGAGGGTGGGTGATAGACGGGTAGAGATACCGAGAATGGTTAAATATAGGTAATGTCAGAGGGTGGGTCATAGGCGGGTGGAGATACCGAGAATGGTTAAATATAGGAAATGTCAGAGGGTGGGTGATAGGCGGGTAAGGATACCGAGAAGGGTTAAATATAGGAAATGTCAGAGGGTAGGTGATAGGCGGGTAGAGATACCGAGAATGGTTAAATATAGGAAATGTCAGAGGTTGGGTGATAGGCGGGTAGAGATACCGAGAATGGTTAAATATAGGTAATGTCAGAGGGTGGGTCATAGGCGGGTAAGGATACCGAGAATGGTTAAATATAGGAAATGTCAGAGGGTGGGTGATAGGCGGGTAGGGATACCGAGAATGGTTAAATATAGGTAATCTCAGAGGGTGGGTGATAGGCGGGTAGGGATAACGAGAATGGTTAAATATAGGAACTGTCAGAGGGTGTGTGATAGGCGGGTAAGGATACCGAGAATGGTTAAATATAGGAAATGTCAGAGGGTGGGTGATAGGCGGGTAGAGATACCGAGAATGGTTAAATATAGGTAATGTCAGAGGGTGGGTGATGAGCGGGTAAGGATATCGAGAATGGTTAAATATAGGAAATGTCAGAGGGTGGGTGATAGGCGGGTAGAGATACCGAGAATGGTTTAAATATAGGTAATGTCAGAGGGTGGGTGATGAGCGGGTAAGGATATCGAGAATGGTTAAATATAGGAAATGTCAGAGGGTGGGTGATAGGCGGGTAAGGATACCAGAAGTGGGTTAAATATAGGAAATGTCAGAGGGTGGGTGATAGGCGGGTAGAGATACCGAGAATGGTTAAATATAGGTAATGTCAGAGGGTGGGTGATAGGCAGGTAAGGATATGGAGAATGGTTAAATATAGGAAATGTCAAAGGGTGGGTGATAGGCGTGTAGGGATACCGAGAATGGTTAAATATAGGAAATGTCAGAGGGTGGGTGACAGGCGGGTAGATATACCGAGAATGGTTAAATATAGGTAATGTCAGAGGGTGGGTGATAGGCGGGTAGAGATACCGAGAATGGTTAAATATAGGAAATGTCAGAGTGTGGGTGATAGGCGGGTAAGGATATCGAGAATGGTTAAATATAGGAAATGTCAGAGGGTGGGTGATAGGCGGGTAAGGATACCGAGAATGGTTAAATATAGGAAATGTCAGAGGGTGGGTGATAGGCGGGTAGAGATACCGAGAATGGTTAAATATAGGAAATGTCAGAGTGTGGGTGATAGGCGGGTAAGGATACCGAGAATAGTTAAATATAGGAACTGTTAGAGGGTGGGTGATAGGCAGGTAAGGATACCGAGAATGGTTAAATATAGGAAATGTCAGGGGATGGGTGATAGGCGGGTAGAGATACCGAGAATGGTTAAATATAGGAAATGTCAGAGGGTGGGTGATAGGCGGGTAAGGATACCGAAAATGGTTAAATATAGGAAATGTCAGAGGGTGGGTGATAGGCGGGTAAGGTTACCCAGAATGGTTAAATATAGGTAATGTCAGAGTGTGGGTGATAGGCGGGTAAGGATACCGAGAATAGTTAAATATAGGAACTGTTAGAGGGTGGGTGATAGGCAGGTAAGGATACCGAGAATGGTTAAATATAGGAAATGTCAGAGGATGGGTGATAGGCGGGTAGAGATACCGAGAATTGTTAAATATAGGAAATGTCAGAGGGTGGGTGATAGGCGGGTAGGGATACCGAGAATGGTTAAATATAGGAACTGTCAGAGGATGGGTGATAGGCGGGTAAGGATACCGAGAATGGTTAAATATAGGAAATGTCAGAGGGTGGGTGATAGGCGGGTAGAGATACCGAGAATGGTTAAATATAGGAAATGTCAGAGGGTGGGTGATAGGCGGGTAAGGATACCGAGAATGCTTAAATAAAGTAAATGTCAGAGGGTGCGTGATAGGCTGGTAGGTATACCGAGAATGAGGGATGGCTAGATGAGAGTGTTCTGAGAATAATTGGAATTAGGGCGATAGGAGGTGTCTATTGACCCTACATTTAAACACCTGGAGATTGTAGCTCTCGGGAAAGCAGACTTGTGGAAGGGAGTTGTTTCTTGCATGTCTTTCCGTAGCAAATCTGTTTTTTTCCATCTTTCCTAATTAATTATTTTAACATTCAAAATGTATATTTTATTATTCCACTCTTCTACACTAATCCACACAATTCCATATATTCCAACCTGCCGACAACCATCCCTCTGATGATGAAAAACCTTCTGATGATTATAACTCTGCATAAAACTTGTAAGCTATAGGGAGTTCGGTTAAGTCTGACACAAGGCTGAATCAACGAAACATTAACTAGCTCCCTACGCTACAATATAAAGTAAATAAACTTAGATTCTCGAAAGCTAATTTAATTAAAAATACTCTTGTATGATTATTTGTTTTGCTACATTCTCATCTTGTCAGCTATTTGAGCAAATCCAAGATGTGTAAAACATATATATATATGTCTAGAATGCATCCAGCTATTTTGAACATCTCAGGAACCAACCATGTGATCTTGATGTAACTTGATAACCAATTAGAGGAGGCCTTCTGCATATGTGTGACCAGACAATCACATAAGGAGCCATGGAAAGAGTTTTTGCACTGCATGACTTTTGCATCCAAGTTATTTTCTCCGTTCCTGATTTATATATATATATATATATATATATATATATATATATATATATGTGTGTGTGTATATATATATACGTTATCATAGGTTGCTGTCACATTACTTTCTGTGTCTTACGACATTCTATTTATTTTAAAAAAAAATAGCGGGACTTACGAAAAATAAAGATAAAATCTGCTTCGTAAAACACAATTTTCTTTTCTCGCTCACCTCCTGATGATGATTCATTTAAGTCGAAAGCCTGAACCGCATAACAGAAGTTTTAGTCAATTTAACTGCACACAACAACCGTATTTTCGATAGGATATCTTACATTAAGCCGTGAACTTAGCTCACCTATATATGAATTTCCTCTAGCCACAAGATTAGCAACTAGGTCCCACCCTTTTACTGTGAAACCAATAAATTGTAAACACAAATTCTACTCCATCAGCTTCTTTTCTCGCACTTCCCGCCTGTGGAATTCCCTTCCGCACACTTGTTTTCCCGACAGCTATAATCTCCAAGAATTTATATGTAAAGTCAATAGTCATCTCCTGTCTCACTAAGTTACATCCTCTCTATCATGCTTTTTTTCCATCCACCCCACTCATCAGTATTCTCTTCCTTCTCATACTGTATTCCTGACACCCCCTGCAACCTCTCACTCCTTATCATAACATTCCTCCTATGTAAACCCTGCACAACAGTGGCAGTTAAATGCCTTGCTTGGGGCGACACGATTATAAAAAAAAAACATTCAGAAAAAAATCAATAAATTTAATATACATAAAATGTCCATTGTTTTTAACAAATCTAAATGTATACAAAGGCTAAACACATGTTAGTAGATTTTTATATTAAAGGTACATGTTCTTACAGGTAAAAAAAAATACGCATTTATGTTTAAACCTTTATAGCCATTCACACAATATACGAATGCAATTATATAATGTTACATAGACATATGCGAACCGACGAGTTAATGCTCTCAATTATCTACTACAGATTGCCTTTGGGAACTCTAAAGTGGAATATTCTTCTTTCCGGTCTGCCCCCTGGCATCGTCTCCGCGTCCAGATTTTACAGCCAACCGCTCGCCAATTATATTAACACTAGCTCACCTTCAAACACTTCAAGCGGCATTTAATGGCCGGGCACAACATTCAAAAGCGATTTTACCCTCTCTCTTGATGTTAGCATTTCCAGTATTGCTTTGTTTTTTTAGTTGTTCATATCGTTCTAACTCTGGCGGTGGAAGCGACAAAACTGGGCGGCGAATTGGCGATGGACACCTCTTTTATCCTCTTCGCCAAACTTTTGCGTTTCCACATACTGAGGTGTCAGGAAATGGGCGGAGGAAAATGATCGGACATTCCTGCGTCAGAGTGGCGGATACAAATCCAGACGGCTTAAGGTGATGCCTACAGCTGACACATTTTTGACAGTGTTAAAAAGAGAAGAACAAGAATCAAGGGCAAATGGCAAAGGTAGAAATAAAAGCAGGAAGGAAGAAACAAAACGATCACGGTGGCCGTGCAATGGTGCCAAAGACCCGGTCTCGGGCACTAAGTGGACGATAACACGATTGGCCCCAGTAGACATATGTCAGAAGAGGCGGGAAATGTTATGATTTACAAATGCCTAATTGCTGTAGCTTTTGGCTTTCTGTAGTGGTAAATGATGATAATTATTATTAATTAATAAATAGCATCCACATAGTATTTATCTTGATATTAGAATAGCAATTGGAGTAGAGATATCAGAAGAGTAATCTATTGTCTATTTCATTAACGACGTTATCATTATTTATATCTTTCAATATTAAATCACGTTGTTCGATGGATTATCATGGACTTATAAATTTGCTCATACAAAATCATACAGTTGTTTGTAAATAAGGTTTATCAGAAGCTACTAATCTTTATTTCCAGCGCTTATTTGTTGCATTTATGTATTTTTTAATCGTTTCACCCCGAGCAAGGCGGAAATGCCACTGATGTGCAGGGGGCTACATAAGTGTAAAAAGATTAATTAGAAGAGAGTGAATAGGAAGACGAACCAGTTAAAAAGGAGCAATAGAAAGCTGAGAATGCAGGTGTGATGACAGTTTCAAAGGTGGAGAGAAAGAAAAGGATATACGGGGTGGGGAAAGAACTAGAGTCAAGTGGTTAGTAGATGAGTATTAACATTGCATTTAAATCCCTGGAGGTTGTAGCCGTCAGGAAAGCAAGAACATTACACTTATGTATTTACTAAGACTTATAAAATGGTGTTATTGTGTTCGTGGTATCTGATGTAGTTTCAGTGGAAATAAATAGATGAAATTGCTTTCAAAAATAGATGAAAATCGCTAAAAAAATAATGCTATTTTATTATGCTAGTTCAAGACGTCATAGGTGCTTCCTGGTGTTTAGTGGTCGAACAACTTCTTCTTCTATGTGTCCTGACTCTTCCCTTCAGGACGAAGGTGATCATGGTTCTTCACGTCTCCCTACCCTTGTGGCTCTTAGTATGTTTGCTCCTGTTACACCTCGCAACCCCCGTTCAGTCATCCACCTGATCAGGCCCTGCAAATATGTTATCCGCTGCCTTCCTCTGTCTCTTTTTCCTTCTATCTGGCCCGTCAGGATCAGGTTCTCCAAGCCCTCCTTCCTCATTGCGTGTCCCAGGAACTTCAGTTGTCTCTTCCTGATGCTCAGTATTAATTTCCTTTTTGTTGTCATTCTTTCCAACACCTCATCGTTGCTTGCATGCTCAGTCCACGATATCCGCAGCATCCTTCTGTAGAACCACATTTTTGTTGCTTCAAGTTCTGTCCTCATTTTCGATGATATTGTCCAGCATTCACTGCCGTATTGAAGAACTGACATTATCATTTGTATTTGATAGGAGAGTATATACGAAGAATAGGCGTGAATATAACTCATCCATACGAAAAAAAAGTGTTCGTTGTCATTCATCGATGCTTACTACTGAACATTTACAAACAGCAATTGTGAATGCTGTTGGGCGATGGGGAAAGTCTTTTAGCAATGCTTCAGCACAGCATACAGGCTCTTAACACATCACTCAAGAAGTCCTGAACCTAACTAATAAAACAACAACTTTTAGGCAAAATTTGACTTTATTCATCAACATAGTCTCCTTTCAGGGTGATTACGCTGATCTTGCCTCAAAATAGACTTCAGTTTCTGATATGCCTTCTTCACTGGAACTAAATCTCTTTCCTTGGAGAATTCTTTTGCGACCTGCAAACAGCCAATAGTCGCCGGGGGCCAGATCTTTAGAATAGGGTGGATGCAAAATTAATTCGAAGTGTAATTCATGTAGTTTTATCATCGTTGCGATCAACTTGTGACACGGTGCGTTCTCTTGGTGAAAGATCACCTTTTTCTTCTTCATTTGTAGCCTTTTTGGCGATTTTTCCTACAAACGCATCTATAATGCTATAAAATGTTCGGTATTGATGGTTCTTCTTGCTTGAACAGTATTTTTCCTCTCAGAAAGCAACGGTTTATCAACACACGAAATTCAGATTTTTCCATTGTCTGGAAAATTTACAACAGTAGCTTCACTTAAATAACCGTAATTTGTAAACTAATAATCCGATTGGACCCAAATTTTGTCACGTGCCATTTGAAGGTTCGTCCTTCATAAAAAATTATATGGATTTTTTTATTACTGGCGCCATCTATATATCAGGCCCGGGACTTATTGGGTGATGTGTTAATTAACCCTGGCGAAAATGCATAGCCAATGGTGGTGACTATATACGGAAATAATGACAATTTCGTCTCTCAAACGGTATGATTGTGCTTCCTTCATCTGTAATAGTTTCCGTGAGAATAAATAGACGACACTACTTTCGGAACACGTTTTGTGTTGAGAATACATAGTGTACACTTTTGTTGTTGGTAAACTAACATCGGTTGTAATATATACCATTCCTTTAGGTATGGATACAAACCAACATAACTTCCTCTCTCTCTCTCTCTCTCTCTCTCTATATATATATATATATATATATATATATATATATATATATATATATATTGGACAATTGTATCAAAAGTGCTTCTAAACACATTCGATACAATTGCCTACATGTCATAATACAATTGTATACACTGAAAACGTTCATAACTGACACCAAAAAAACACTGCTTTTCACAACATTTTAATTCTCTCCCCCACCTCTACCCTCTTAACTCATTCCCTTACCCATCATTGACTTACGTTCTACAGGTTAACCCAGTTCAGCCCCTTGAAACCCCCAACTCTATCCCTTAATTGTCTGGATATGGTAACAACTGTGTTGTTTCAAATTTTTAAATTTCTATATAAATATCAATTTCTAACAAAAAAATATTTCACTGACTGATAAAATACTAACAAGTAGTAACGAAACACAAGAGTTTTTTATAAACAGTAACGAAACGAAAAATGCCAGTAGTAACGAGAGCCACGTTTTTTTAGAAACACATATTATAAAATATTACTATAAATTTTGGCCTACTAAGTATTGAGCATTCTTCAAAAGAGTAAATTACTACGAACAGTGAACTTGTTTACCCATTTGTCTGTACTACTTCTAATATATATATATATATATATATATATATATATATATATATATATAAATTGTGTGTATTTTGGCAGCATTTTTTCATTAATGCAGGATTCATTGAATAATATAGACAAGTTTTGTCTATTAATTTTGTGTAGGATCCGTTCATACCGTCTGATATACTTGATGGTGATGTCGTTGAAAGACAACAAAAAATCACAGTAATTGTTGATTTTTTTTTATCGGGTCTAAGCTTACGGCTCACATAAGCCATTATCAAAGAGTAAATATTAACACACAGTAAACATAGAACATTTAAGTTATTAACAATAAAGAGAATTAAATTGAAAATATAAGTCCAACCCTACCGTGGCGGATGGCCGAAGACAGTGACAAAATAGTGGCGTTGTGGTCCCTGATCTGATTACAGGCATTTGAGTACGTTATTGGAAATATCAAAATTGATTGTATTCAAACCAGGTTTAAATTGTTTTATGTAGATTGCTTCCAGGATTTTTAGTTTCCTTTTATTATTTTCTTGTTTAAGTATGTACGTGTTATCAACGAGTGTTTTTCTCAGAAAAACGCTCGTTGATAACACGTACATACGGTAGGGATGGACTTATATTTTCAATTTCATTCTCTTTATTGTTAATAACTTAAATGTTCTATGTTTACTGTGTGTTAATATTTATTCTTTGATAATGGCTTATGTGAGCCGAAAGCTTAGACCCGATAAAAAAAATCAACAATTACTGTGATTTTTTTGTTTTCTTACAACGATATCACCATCAAGTATATTAGACGGTATGAACGGATCCTACACAAAATTAATAGACAAAACTTGTCTATATTATTCAATGAAACCTGTATTAATATATATATATATATATATATATATATATATAAGTACGTATATATATATATATAAGTACGTATATATATATATATATATATATATATATTGGCCTACTTTCCCTGAAGATCTGGTGATTTGGTGAAACCTTGGTAGGTTCGTTGGCTCTCTAGGTGAGCTACTTACTTTCTTGTTTGCTCTACTTGTGTATTGAGCGCTTTACTTTCTTTAGGTTCCTCGTCTCGGGGTTTTTTTCTTTCGACTCGTACTTTGACTAATGTTCAAGTGCTTAGTTCGTTTCTTTTTTTGTTACCATTTTTTCCCCTCCGCGTTTTTACTCGGTGGGTTTTTCGAGACGTGTTCAACAACAAATTTACAGTTATATATATATATATATATATATATATATATATATGAAAAAGAAGTTGAAAAATGAAACTGGATTTTTTAAGAATATTTATTTAAAGAATCTTCTATCGGGTTCAAATCCCATCATTTTTAAATTAGTTGGGAATCAATTGCCAACTGTTTAAACGAGAAGAGAGCAAGGTTTGCTTTTCTGCAGGTAAGGTCACCACTGGGGACATCAGTATGCTGCCAACTTGCTTTAATATTTACACGCTGTTGATGCAGATGTTCAAGTCTGCCTCGCTAAAATCTTTCTATATGTGAGAAGCAGAACAGGCGCCAAATCTTGCATTGGGACGTTTTGCTTTCCTCTGGAAAAAAAAAAGGTGGATGCTGCATCGCGTCAGAATATCTTTGAGTTCGTTTTTGTAACCCAGGTGTGTTTTTTCAACTGACCTGCTAGATAGAGGCTAACCAGAGAGGAGCCGTTTTGGAAATCTGCTACCGCTCTTACAAGAAATACATATATATATATATATATATATATATATATATATATATATATATATAAACACAATAAAAAAAATAAAAAGAACTCCACCACCTAAAAAAAAAAAACAAACACAACAAAACCAACCAAAAGCAATTAACCGTCCGTAGAACCACTCACGCACAAAAATATCAAATTACTGTAAGCTCCATAAAAATCAGTATAAGACCAGGACACAACCCTGAGGAGTGAGGACATCATAATGGTGCCTTCGAAGTCTGCTCAGTTAAGTGACAAACTTCTCCATATTAATCCTATCAACGCTCTATCTCTATCTTAATATTGAGCACTTTACGATAAAGAAAAAACCTTCTTGCCAAAATATCTTATATCGGTAAACCACTGAAAAGACAATAATCTTGGCATTAAGCTTCGTTACAACAATACAGATAGATAAATAGATACAATATATTAGTCATCCACATACAAGCCTGTTTCGCTGTATCACAGCTCATCAATGTGGCTAAACACCTCCACTTGCTTCTTATCAGGATCGAAAAGACCAATTTGGTGTCAGTCGGAGTCGCTACTCCCTAAGCCACAGGCGCATGGAATCAGAGAAGGGAAATTTTAACTTGTGTATACACGCCAGTCACCGAAAGAATTCAATTCATTTCTGAAGAGTACTGAATACACACACACATATATATATTAATCATCCACATACAAGCTTGTTTCGCTGTATCACAGCTCATCATGTGTGGCTAGACATCCATTTGCTTCTGGCCGGGATCGAAACTCGACCGATTTGGTGTCAGTCGGAGTCGCTACTCCCTAAGCCATAGGCTTAGGGAGTAGCGACGCATGGTATTATAGAAGGGAAATTTTATCGTGTTGTATGTAAGCAGTGTATACACACGCCAGTCACCGAAAAAATTTAATTCATTTCTGAAGAGTTATTTATATATATATACATATATATATATATATATATATATATATATATATATATATATATATATATATAAGGTCTATTTATGCTGAGTAAACTTTTTGAGAAAAACGCTCTCATAATCGATGACCTTCGGGAAGGTATGTACAAACATGCTGAGACATATAAATATCTCTCCCTTGTATCCATTCTATATTAATTTTTCTCTCTAGCTTTGATTTATTCAAACTGATGTCCTCATCTTGGCTGTTATAGTTTCAATATTTGCGTCCGTTTTGCACAAATAGGTTACCTGGGTATGACGATAAACTTCCTCCGGCAGCAAGGCCTCTGATCAGGAGATTCCAAATTCTGAGGATCATGGAAACACCTCTTAATTGCTGTTGTTCCTGGGTCTACCCTGACACGGAGGGGTAGCATTTGTTAGGGTTCCAGCTATTTATAAATAGTGACCCGCTAAACAAAAGAAAAAAACAATATGGAAGAATACCTTTGTATAGTAAATGATATTGCTATATATACAATTGGATGTATTCAAATGTTTCATAATTGACACCAAAAAATTTAGCTTTTCACGATATTCTTTTCCCTAGATTTACCCTCTTAATTCATCATTGACTTACTTTCTATTGGTTAAGCTAATCCGATATCCATTAGCCCACAATGCACATACAATTCTACCATGTTAGATATGAACAGACATAGATAGATAGATAGATAGATAAAACGTCCTACCTCTCAGTTAATTGTTATACATACTAGGGTGATCATGTCTGTCTCGAGACATAACTAACTAGGCAGAAGATTATCCAGCAGTAGGTTACCATTACGTTCTACGGTAGACCAGTTGCCAACCAAGGCTATAGACGCCAATCTTTCTTGCTATTTAATCCGTAGCTGAAGGGAGAAAAGGATTGAGAGGATGAAACTAATTCGTCTGGGATTCGAACTCGGCTCTCCGATTTATTCATTCCGAGTAAATCGGAGCCGATATCCATTAGCCCACAACGCAAATGCAATTCTATTATGTTAAAAACTCCGACTGGTTATCTTTCGTTCCAAGAACGATAACTCACCTGGGCCCCACTGACCGCTGGGGGAAGGATTTCCTATAAATCCCTAGGTGATATGAACAGAAGAAAAGTATTTTTATACTTTAATCTATTGTCTTAATTGTCTAATTCGTGTGAAATATGAAAAATAAAAATTAACCAAATATGCTTGATAGCTCTGAACATTACTAAAATTATTGGAGTAAATACGAAATTAAAAATTATTCAAAATATTTGTCTTACCTTTCAATGCGCTTTTCGTCCAAGCTTAAATATTTCTAGAATTTTTTTTTTTAATCATATCAACCCAAGCAAGGCGATAACGCCACTGATGCGCAGGGGGCTACGTAGGAGTAAGAAGATTGGAAAAGGGAAAGCCGGAAACCACGTCCTAACCAGGAAACAAGGGATGAGCCTCTTCACCTGTTCAATAGACGTGGGTGGAGTGTGAACCGGGCGATATTAATTTTAAGTTAGACATGTGTTTATTGAATATCATATTCTCATGTTCTGATATCTAATTATCAGTGTTCCTAACGCAATTATATCGTACCTTAACATTGTTTTTGTTGAAAATATTTGGGGGTGAAAGGAATGGTGTAAATGCTTGTTAAACTGAAGAAAATTCTTCCGATGTCTTTTATATTACGACTAAAAGGTGTGTTATATCATATAATGGTAAAATTTACGTTGTTACGGTTTATTTCAACAGCTCCAAAACGAAACCTCATCATAATAATCTGAAAGTAAATTTCTGTCTTCCATTATCATGTCTGACGCTAGCCTCCAAGAGAGTAATTCGTTGCTCCTTCTCGAGCTAACATTCTCTGCTGATATGAAGAAGAAACATTATACTGATTACACAGCAAAGTATGCTGCTAAAAATGTTGGTTCGCTGTATGGCGTCTGGTGATTTTTCTATGCAGAATCTATCATTCTTCTATCCAGTATTATTGCTGTCGCATATGGGCCTATGCTCTTGCAGTCTATTTAGAAATTCTTCATGGGCACCTTGACGTAGTATAATGGTCAGCAAGCTTGTCTCGATGGAACGTATTAAAACTGAGTAGCGAATTCGATCCTCTCTTGGTAACCCATACTTTCGGCCTTGTGCCACAACTAATCGGCACTTAGAAAATCAACTAATTAGAAATTATTGATAAAATCCACAGGAGAATCTGCAATCTTATTGGTTCTGACATGGCCTCACGGCTTCATGCACTTACCCATCGTTATGTTGCAACGTTCTTTTGACCTTTCTATATACAGGGTATAAAGTGTTTTATATTTTTCAGTAAACCATTCTTTTCTCATCTTTTGCAGCGTATATCATGGACCGAACATGTGAGCAATGGTAAGGTTTTGGAAATGATGAAAACGAAAAGGAAATGAATAGTGAGCATCAGGAAGAGACAGCTAATGTTCCTGAGACATGCAATGAGGAAGGACGGTTTGGAGAACCTGATATTAACAGGCCAGATAGAGAGAAGGAGAGACAGCGGAAAACAGTGTTTAACGTACTTGACTGGCCTAAGCGGGTGGATGGCCTAAGAGGTTGCATGGTGTAACAGGAGAAGGCGTGCTAAGAGCCACCAGAAATAGGGAGACGTGGAAGGCCATGATCGCCTACGTTCTGAAAGGACAAGACACATACAAGAAGAAGAACTAAAGAAAATCAAGAAACTCAACCAGAATAGGTTGCGCTTGAGATAGTTTCACCCCGCACCGCAAGATGCTACATAACTGAACAAGAACTCCAGTCATGTTCTTAAGTAATTTCGTCATATCTAGGCTCTCATAGGGATGTTCTTAAAGAACACTATCCTTTGTTGGATCTCGTAAACTGGTACTGCAGAAACACAAAAATAAAATTAGCATACAGTGAGACTATTCCGAGGACCCTAGAAGTTATGCCAGGATTTGTCATCGAAGGCCACAATTTGAACAACATAACGCAGATGATACAGTGCTGATAGCAGACACGGAAAGGAAACTACAAGACCTCCTACAGAAAGTAGCTGAAGAGAGTGACAAGAAAGGACTACAAATAAACTGCAATAAAACCGAATGCATGGTCATCAGCAAAAATAAGCAGCACAAAATGACAAATACAGGTTGGGAAATACTAAAATCAAGCAGGTACAAACATTTAAATACCTGGGAAATGTTCTAACAGAAGATGTAAAGTGCAACACAGAGATCCGAAGGCGAATTGGATTGGTGAAGGACGCGATCCAGAAGCTGAATAGAGTATTAAGAGACAGCAAAATTTCGCTAGAAACAAAGACGAGAGTACTGGATTGCGATGTAATGTCAGTTCTTCAATATGGCAGTAAATGCTGGACAATATCATCAAAGACGAAGAAAAACTTGAAGCAATTGAAATATGGTTCTACTAATATCATGGATCGAGCTGGTGAGCAATTATGAGGTTTTGGAAATGATGGAAACGAAAAGGAAATGAATAGTGAGCATCAGGAAAAGACAGCTAAAGTTCCTGGAACATGCAATGAGGAAGGAGGGTTTGAAGAACCTGATACTAACAGGCCAGACAGAGGAAAAAAGAGACAGGGGAAAGCAGCGGATAACATATTTGAAGGGCCTGAGCAGGTGGATGACAGAACGGGGTTTGCGTAGTGTAACAAGAGAAAGCGTGCTAAGAGACACCAGGAATGGAGAGACGTGGGAAGCCATGGTCCCCTACGTCCTGAAAGGACAAGGCACAAAGAAGAAGAAGTCGAAGAAGAAGAAGAAGAAGATAAGAAAATTGAACGTATAATAGGCTGCGCTAGAAGTCGTCTCGCCCAACACCGCATATTGCTACAAAACTAAAACATCAAACTAACCAAGCACTGATGTCCTGTTCTGCTCTATCATCGATATACAGCTTTTTTATACATCGATTTTCTCAGGTCAGTGATTAAAAGTAGATTCCATGCGAATGAAACCTGAAGATCTACCTTAGATCTTATAAACTGTTGCTACAGAAAAGCAAAGAATATTACGAAATAACAGAAATCACATTACTTGAAATCTTCCAACGCTAGCAACAACTAAAATGGATAGCACATTAGAGTCACTATGATCAAACAGGTGCAGAAATTTAAATATCTGGGAAGTGTTCTGACTGACGACGGAAAATGCGGCAGAAATTTAAATACCTGGGATGTGTTCTGACTGACGACGGAAAATGCGGTAGAAATTTAAATACCTGGGAAGTGTTCTGACTGACGACGGAAAATGCGACAGAAATTTCAATACCTGGGATGTGTTCTGACTGAAGACGGAAAGGGCGACATAAATTTAAATACCTGGGAAGTGTTCTGACTGACGACGGAAAGGGCGACAGAAATTTAAATACCTGGGATGTGTTCTGACTGAAGACGGAAAGGGCGACAGAAATTTAAATACCTGGAATGTGTTCTGACTGACGACGGAAAATGCGGTAGAAATTTAAATACCTGGGAAGTGTTCTGACTGACGACGGAAAATGCGACAGAAATTTCAATACCTGGGATGTGTTCTGACTGATGACGGAAAGGGCGACAGAAATTTAAATACCTGGGATGTGTTCTGACTGAAGACGGAAAGGGCGACAGAAATTTAAATACCTGGGAAGTGTTCTGACTGACGACGGAAAGGGCGACAGAAATTTAAATACCTGGGAAGTGTTCTGACTGACGACGGAAAGGGCGACAGAAATTTTAATACCTGGGATGTGTTCTGACTGACGACGGAAAGGGCGACAGAAATTTTAATACCTGGGATGTGTTCTGAATGACGACGGAAAGGACGACAGAAATTTAAATACCTGGGATGTGTTCTGACTGAAGACGGAAAATGCGGTAGAAATTTAAATACCTGGGAAGTGTTCTGACTGACGACGGAAAATGCGACAGAAATTTCAATACCTGGGATGTGTTCTGACTGATGACGGAAAGGGCGACAGAAATTTAAATACCTGGGATGTGTTCTGACTGAAGACGGAAAGGGCGACAGAAATTTAAATACCTGGGAAGTGTTCTGACTGACGTCGGAAAGGGCGACAGAAACTTAAATACCTGGGATGTGTTCTGAATGACGACGGAAAGGACGACAGAAATTTAAATACCTGGGATGTGTTCTGACTGAAGACGGAAAGGGCGACAGAAATTTAAATACCTGGAATGTGTTCTGACTGACGACGGAAAATGCGGCAGAAATTTAAATACCTGGGATGTGTTCTGACTGACGACAGAAGATACGACAGAAATTTAAATACCTGGGAAGTGTTCTGACTGACGACGGAAAGGGCGACAGAAATTTAAATACCTGGGAAGTGTTCTGACTGACGACGGAAAATGCGACACTGAGATTCGAAGGCGCATTGGCATGGCAAATAACGCATTTCAAAAGCTAAGCAGAGTATTCAGAGACAGAAAGATTTCGTTAGAAAGAAAGAAAAGAGTACTGGGTTGTTATGTGATATTTGTCCTCTTATATGACAGCGAGTGCCGGACGATCTCCTCAAAGATGAAAGAAAAACTCGAAGCAACAAAAATGTGGTTCTAGAGATGAATGCTGAGCCGAACATGTGTGCAACGACAAGGTCTTGGAGAAAATGCAAACGAAAAGGAAACTTATACATAACATCTGGGGTTTCTCGGAGACAAAATGAGGAAGGAGAGCTTGGAGAATCTAATACTCACGGGATGGCTAGAGGGAAAGTGAGACAGGGGAAAACAACGCGAGTCGTACTTGATGGGCATTGAGCAAGTGGATGGTGGCGTAGGGTTTGGAAGTGAAATCAAGAGGAAAAGATCAACAGGGGACAGGGGTAAATGGAGGTCCATGAAAGGACACGACACAAGAAGAATAAGTTTTCAAATAGTTTTACAGACGGAATAATATTTCTCGGATATAAACCAGATAACAACTTTGCCTGTAAAATTAAGAATTGACTTCAGAACAATTTTATTTTTTATAATTTATTTTAGTTCTTTTTACCACATTATCCATCAGGAATTTATCAAATCACGAAAAGAGCCCATCAAAACATAATTTACCCATCATTGTATGCTTTTGAATAGCAAAATACTGCGCCTCCTCGGGTTAACTCTCACAACAGACCTCAAGTGGAATGACTATATCGAATCGATAGCTAAATCCGCTGCTAAGAAGGTCGGTTCTCTGTGTAGGGCCAGGAAGATTTTCCCGTTTGAAACCATCCTGCACATATATAAATCTACCATTCGCTCGTGCATTAAATCCTGCTGCCATATCTAGTCGGGTGTCCCTGCTATCCACCTAGGTGTTCTTGTCAAAATCTAACGGAGAATCTGTAATGTGATCGATCCCGACTTGGCAGCTCAGATACAGTCACTTACTCACCGGCGCAATGTGGCTTAACTGTGTCTCTTCTACATATACGTTCACGGCTTCTGCTCCGATAAACTTAACTCTCTGGTTCCCTCTATGTATGAATTTACTCGAGTCACAAGATTAGCAACTAGGTCCCACCCTTTTACTGTGAAACCAATAAAATGCAAACGCAAATTCTGCTCCATCAGCTTCTTTTCTCGCACTTCCCGCCTGTGGAATTCCCTTCCGTTTACTTGCTTCCCCGACAGCTACAATCTCCAAGAATTTAAATGTAAAGTCAATAGTCATCTCCTATCTCACTGACTTGCATCCTCTCTCTCTCCTCTCTCTCTCTCTCTCTATCTATCTATCTATCTTCACTATACTCTCATCAGTATTGTGATCCTTCTCTTACCCACTTCCTGACACCCCCTGTAACCTGCCACTCTTTCTCATAACTTTCCTCCTATGTGACCCCCTGAAAAACAGTGGCAGTAGACTGACTTGTTTGGGACGATTATAAAAAAAGTTACTATAGATCTAAGCCGTGGAAATTTTTTTTTTTGTGTGTGCGTGTGTCAATGAGTGAGTGATGAGGCAAAAAATTTTGGGAACCAGTGCAGTAATCTCTTTCATTATCGCATTGATATGATTAAAAAAAATAGAAAATTTCCCCATAGCCGGGACCATAACGAGCATTACCACCCCGGGACAGGTTGAACCTGAAAACAACAGTTAAGAGGTTATTCCATGCTCCTCAATCAGAGGCCTTGCTGCTGGATGAAGTTTATCGTCATACCCAGGACTCCCGAGCTTCGTTGCTGCAAACAAAGAAAATAAAACATGCCAAATAGTGGATGTAAGATTTCGGATAGACTACGGTTTAAAATTGAATGAGAAAATAAAAAGGGTTGATACAAATTAAATTATAAAATATAAAAGTCGAGGTCGTGCCCATGATCATCGTAGCATTGACGTCAATTCCAAAGACTCTTGCAAAGAGAAAGAATTGAAGAATCAATAATTAAAACTGTTCAGATTAGAGCAACAAAAATAAGATTGTTTTACAAAGAAATGACCGACAGCAATGTGTTTTTTTTCCTTTGATATTTTGTGTCGTGGTTTTAATCTTTACGCAGATAATATTGTCGGTTTAATGCTTTTTATTAACCCTAAGACTTGAAGAAATTCCATCTTTTTACCGAGAAAATAATCTACGAACACAGGTGAATGAACAGTTCTTTCAGTGATCAGTCAGTCAGTCAGTTAAGTGTCATGCGTGATACACGCTTGGGCGATCATGTCCCGAAAGAGACGTGACTGACTGGGCAGAAGATTATCCCACAGTAGGTTGCCATTGCTTTCTGCGGTAGACTGGTTGCCGACCAAGGCTATAGAACCCAATCTGTCCTATTATTTAACCCATAACTGGAGAGGGAAGAGATGTATTATATCATTAAATAGTAATTAGTGGGGGATCAGTTTGTTACTTCAAAACAATATAAAACGGATCCCCCACTTTATGCCCAGTAGATGTCTTCATCGTGTTTTCAACTATTATATTCAGTCAGTCAGTTAAGTGCCATATGTGATACACGCTTCTGCGATCATGTCTCGAAAGAGTCATGACTGACTGGGCAGAAGATTATCCCACAGTAGGTTGCCATTGCTTTCTGCGGTAGACTGGTTACCGACCAAGGCTATAGAACCCAATCTGGCCTGTTATTTAACCCATAACTGGAAGGAAGAGACGGATTAATACCTTTCCCAAGGGTATTTGCGCGTCAGTGAATGCAAGCAAATTCAACTGGAATTCGAACTCGGTTCCCTGATTTCTCGTTCCGAGCCGATATCCATTGCGCCACAACGCACATCCTTTTTCAGTGATCAGGACACCCAGAAAACAGTACCCAGGGGAATCTCAATAAAGGTTTAAAATTACTTCAAGAGACTGAATCCTTTAGGTCATAAAGATGACAATCCTTCATCAGAGCCTATAGACTTGTGGCGTGTCTCTTCAAGACTTTGGTCTCTCGATAATTTCCCTTATAGACTAAGTTTGCAAAATCGTAAACGAAGAGCTTTACCAAATAACAAAACTACATCGCTTCAACAGCAGTAAAAACAAAATGGGTAACTAGAGAATAAACACTGATATAATCAAACTCATAACAACCACACAACCAAAATGAATTTATTTTGGAAGGAAATTCCCATCAATATTAGAAAGAGCTATAACATTTAGGGGGATTTTTACAGTCAGAATTCTTCATCCACATTCATAAATCTACTATTCACTCGAGCAATGAATAATGCTGCCATATTTGGTCTAGTGTTACTGCTGTATTTCTGAAGATTCTTGACAAAATTCAGTGAAAGGTCTGTAATGAAATCGATCCTGATCTAACATATCGACTTCACTCACTTTCTCACCGACGTGATGTGGCTTCCCTCTGTCTTTTCAACAAATACTTCCATAGCAACTGTTATGATGCGTTTTTTCTTCATGCCTCGATTGCATGAATTTAAGCGAGCGACTAGATTGGCAACTAGGTATCACTGTTTTACTTTTGAATTAGCTATCTGCAACTGTCTCTTCTATTCTAACAGTTTCTTTCCTCGCACTTCTCACCTGTGGAACTCTGTTCCGAATTCTTGCTTCCCTGTCACTTATGATCTTCTAAAATTTAAATGCGATGTCAGTCGCTATCTTCTATATATCCTGAAACCCTATGCCTTTAGTATCTTCTTCTCAATCCTCCTCAATAAATTATTTTCTGTCATTCACCCCCTGTAACCTCGTAGTGGCATTATCGCCTTGCTTGGGATTAAATTATTAAAAAAATTGGGAAGTTTAATTTCCGGAAAAACATTTTAAGAAAAAAGATTTTATAAATTTCAAATGATATTAAGGATGATTATTCAATCATTGGATGTCGGCCATTTTCTCGATTATTCTCTACTATTTAACAATGTAGGATTGTTATGTTGCTGCTCAGTTCATCTTACATGACTTGAGAGAATTTCCATTCTTCAAAGATAGAAGAATCTATGAAAATGGCGATTCAATAATAGTCGTATACCGAGCTCAATTACTGACCTAGAGATCCAAATTACGTAGCATAACAATTTACTCTTGCGAATTTGGATAAAGAATTATATTTAAAGTTTGTTAGTTGCCAACGGATGCGAGTTGAAAAAAACCTACAGTTCGAAATATTGTTACAAAAATAAAAAAAAAATGTCCAATAAAGCTTGCTGGATCGTCTTAATACATCTCGCAGAATGATGTGCGTAAGGTGACATAGAAAATTGATTAAGATTATAAAATATATGACACCATCGTGTGTAGATTCCAACATAGTGATCTCGCTTTGAAATGTATGTAAATTTTTATTTACTACTGCAAAAAAAAGAAATGAATGAAGAAAAAAGTAAAAAAAGAAATAGAAATAAAGAAAGATGCGTCATGTGGCCAGAGAATAACGTCAGGGATGTCAGTGTCTGCTTTTGGAGAGGAGCGTCATTCAACATAAAAAAAACTGCCCCAGGGGTGATTTGAATAACGACATGAAGATGGATGTATATAGAAGCCATGAATGTTACACAAGCAAATAGATGAGAATTCAGAGAGCAAAAGGATTTGGAAAGATGTGAAGCCGAAAAATACGTAAAAATGAAAAAATCATTATGCAACAAAAAATAATGTATATAAGAGGAAAAAGAAAAAAGAAACTCTGTTTATGGCTTAGTCTCGTTTTGGGCGAGATTATGCTAGTTTTGGTTCGTTGTATGTAGCAATGTAGGCTAATGTTTCCTATAAGCTTAAAATGTACGAGAAATTAATTTGTCACTGGGTAGGTAAAGTTGATAGGGTGGGAGGCTGATGGTGATCGAAAGAGTAAAAAAGAAGAAGAATTTTGAAAAATATTGGTATGGGAAATAATGTTTACGTTTTAAAGAAAGAAAGAAAGAAAGAAAGAAAGAAAGAAAGAAAGAAAGAAAGAATACTGAAAAGGAAAGACAAAAAAGAAAAAAACAAACAAAAAACAAACAAACAAACAAAGAATACTGAAAAGGAAAGACAAAAAAGAAAAAAACAAATAAACAAACAAACAAAGAAAGAAAGAAAGAAAGAAAGAAAGAATACTGAAAAGGAAAGACAAAAAAGAAAAAAACAAACAAACAAACAAACAAACAAACAAAGAATACTGAAAAGGAAAGACGAAAAAGAAAAAAACAAAGAAAGAATACTGAAAAGGAAAGACAAAAAAGAAAAAACAAACAAAGAAAGAAAGAAAGAAAGAAAGAAAGAATACTGAAAAGAAAAGACAAAAAAGAAAAAAACAAACAAACAAACAAACAAACAAAGAATACTGAAAAGGAAAGACAAAAAAGAAAAAAGAAAAAACAAACAAACAAACAAACAAAGAAGAAAGAAAGAAAGAATACTGAAAAGGGAAAGACAAAAAAGAAAAAAACAAACAAACAAACAAACAAAGAATACTGAAAAGGAAAGACAAAAAAGAAAAAAAGAAAAAACAAACAAACAAACAAACAAACAAACAAAGAAGAAAGAAAGAAAGAATACTGAAAAGGAAAGACAAAAAAGAAAAAAACAAAGAAAGAAAGAAAGAAAGAAAGAAAGAAAGAATACTGAAAAGGAAAGACAAAAAAGAAAAAACAAAGAAAGAAAGAAAGAAAGAAAGAATATTGAAAAGGAAAGACAAAAAAGAAAAAACAAACAAACAAACAAATAAACAAAGAAAGAAAGAAATAAACAAAGAAAGAAAGAAGGTAATGATAAGATAACACTGAAGTGAAAAAGAAAGGGCATGATGAAAGAGTAGGGAAAGAAAAATGGGTGTGGCATAAAGAAATAAATCTGAAAAAGCGCAAAAAAAAGGACGAAGACATAAATAGATCGATACAGAAAAAAAGAGGGGGGGGGGCGTTGAAGTGGTAAAGTAAAAGAGTTTGTAACGTGAATAGATATGAAAAGAAAAGGTATGAAAAAAAAAAACGAAGCAAGTGTGGAGCTCTCTAGTGTTGGGAGTCATATTAACGTCCATACATGAACGTTCTCTAATGGGTTTGTGACAGGTTTGGATCATATGGACACACAGAGTTTCGCACTGGCTTCAAGCCTCTAATGTAATTATTAGGGACTGCTTAAAGAGGTCCGGCTCCCCGTCTCCCCATACCTACTACCATCATTGCTGTCCCAATCCAACACCATCACCACCAGCACCGTGCCCCCTCACCCCCGGGCACTAATGGATCGACAACATATTTATCATTTGGCTAATGTTAACACAAAACACGGGCTTACGTAGGCTTTGTGCCAATGTGTGTGTGTGTGTGTGTGTGTGTGTGAGAGAGAGAGAGAGAGAGAGAGAGAGAGCACATGTACGCCTCAACGTATATTTTTTTAAGTTGATGTTGCTATTAAAGTGTGTAGCTGCATGTATGCGTGTGTGCGTGCCCGTATGTGTGTTTGTGTGTGTGTGTGTGTGTGTGAGTGCGCACTTGTGTGAGTTTTGGTTGCGTGCACTTCTCTATCGTAAGTTTAGTTAGCATTTATTAATATATACACGTGTATACATCCGACTTTGTATATGCGTGTGTACATATGAGAGTATGTATTTTAAAGGAATGTGTACGTATGAGTATGTATTTTGTGTATGCGTGTGTGTATGAGTGCGTAAGTGTACCGTACTATCGTTGGCAAATACACAGGAAACATAATTCAACGTAATTCAATTTTATGAAAGTAAATTCATATGAATGTTTAAGCTTGAATATATTCGGGCTTGTGCGGAAATTGTGTGTACTGATATCGACATATCTACATAAGTTTCTACGCATGCGTTAGTGCGAGTGTTTGATTGTGCGCATGCGTTAGAATTGATTAAAAAGTGAGGGAAATGCGTTAGTCTATATATTCCTTCTTAGACAATTTTAGAGAGGTTCAGATTTAAGTGTTTTTTCTGTTGTGGTTTTATATGAAATCGTATTTTGTTCTGTCCGTAAACACACAGCTGTATAATTAGAATCGCTGTGTGTGTGTAAAGACGTGTACAGAAACCACTGCGGACTTATAATACACCCACACACACACACACATATGTATAATCTTATATACCAGAACAATGTTAAAAAATTTAATGAGAAAATGGAAAGAATTTAGTTAAATTATTTGTACACCGTAATGATTAAGATTATAAGCTCCATTTTTTTAAATGCTAATTTAATTAAAAGAGAAAGGAATTCACTAAGACGAAAGTGTATAGAAAGTGCTTTAATTGCTAGATCAAGCACAGTAAATTTATGCTTAAGTTCTTACAAACATTTCATCTTTTTTGGCAGATAAAAATTATCAAAATATAATTTAAAAAAAAGAAATTGAATAAAATTGGTTAGACTGTATACACAAGTTCGTATTTTAAAAAAATAAATTAAATTAAAAAATACAATAAAAATTTAAATATTAAAGGTTAAACTTTCAGCCCTGTTTTGGGCGCGTGTATAATCACAAGAACGTTCGTATTTATACATATGTAAGAGAATCTGCTAAAGAGGCACATCGATCAAAGTGAGTTCAATGTCATATTAACTGGCAGAGCCTTAATAGATTTTAATTAAATTTCTAGTGAACAGTGACCGACCACAACTAATAGTTTCGTACGTCTTCAGGAGGTCAGTAACAGGTATGTGGGAAAATTGAAACTTTATAGCTTTCAAGCAAGTCCAAGATGTTAAAAGTGTAGTTAATATGTACATCTATCGCCCGGTTCACACTCCACCCACGTCTATTGAACAGGTTAAGAGGCTCATCCCTTGTTCCCTGTTTAGGATGTGGTCTCTGGCTTTCTCTTTTCCAATCTTTTCACTATTACGTAGCCCCCTGCACATCAGTGGCGTTACCGCCTTGCTCGGGGTGATACGATTAAAGAAAATAAACATGTCATGCACACACCAACTAAACTCGCTGATGTAGGAAGAAAAATGCCCATCTGGCCAAGATGAAAAGCCGTAAATTCACAATTATGTGAATTGGAGTAGATAGACTTAAATATCGCCCGGTTTACACTCCACCCACGTCTTTTGAACAGGTGAAGAGGCTCATCCCTTGTTTCCTGTTTAGGATGTGGTTTCCGGCTTTCCTTTTTTTTTTCTTTTTTTTTCTTCCTATCTTTCACTTTTTTTTCTTTTCTCTCTCTTTTTTTTTCTCTATTGGAGTAAATAGACTTAACTATTGCCCGGTTCACACTCCACCCACGTCTTTTGAACAGGTGAAGAGGCTCATCCCTTGTTTCCTGTTTAGGATGTGGTTCCCGGCTTTCCTTTGTTTCTTTTTTTATTTTTTCCAATCTTCTTTCACTTTTTTCTTTTCTCTCTTTTTTTTTTTTTTTTTTGTTCTCAATTGGAATAGATAGACTTAACTATCGCCCGGTTCACACTTCACCCACGTCTTTTGAACAGGTGAAGAGGTTCATCCCTTGTTTCCTGTTTAGAATGTGGTTCCCGGCTCTCTCTTTTCCAATCATTTTACTCTTAAGTAGCCCCCTGCGCATCAGTGGCGTTACCGCCTTGCTTGGGGTGATATGATAAAAAAAAAAGAAATAAAGTGTCTATTTTCACACATAACTACTGCCGTCTGCCTGATGATTGCGTGAAAACGCATATATATATAATATCCGAATGAATAAGGAACGAAGAAAAATTTACGTCCAAAACATTAATTTAGAACAGTGCTCGATATACAATATAGAGCTGTGAATTCCACACCACCTGATGAGACATTGGAAGTCCAATGTGGAAACAAAATGTACAATTTGTAGTAGATATATATAAGAAAAATTTTTACATGTTCTAAAATATAATTTATAATGAATATATATATATATATATATATATTTAAAAAAGTGAAAGAACACGTAGATTAAAAACCCACTGTTCAAGCATTTATTTTTATAAAGAGTTCTCGATAGAGAATAGAGCCTGCTGTAATAGATTGCTGTTTGCCCATTTAAATAATCTATGTTCCCACGATGAATTTTATACAGAAAAAATAAATTTATATTAATTAAAAAATCTACAATGTTTTATTTATAACTTATGCTCTATTATAACTTAAAAATTAATAATTATTTTACTAAATAAAAGACTCACACAATACTAAATTAGATTTCTTAACTAGAATATACTATAATATACCATAACTATTTATTCATAATTATAACAAAAATATTTCAGCCATTTTACTCATGAAGTAATTAAAATAAAAAACTAAAATCCAACCTCCTGATTAAAATTATTGTCTACCCTTTTAAAAAATCTAAGGTCCCACAATGTATCTTATTCAGACAAAATTAAAAAGTGATATGTTTAGATCTAACCCATCTTGCCCCTTTTCATAACCCAAATATTTAAATCTCCATGGTTACATAATTCTAAATTTTGATTGAACAACTTTGACACACCTAAATGCATTTCCTCCAACTACCACTCCCTAATTTTCTAAATAACCGGAAATTCATCTTATATTTTCAAAAATAAACCGTTTTCACTATTCATTTTAACATATTACCTGAAGAGGAACAGTTTTGTTCTAAAACATGATAAAATATGAAATTTTTTGTTTAGTGATATTATGCTATTATAAACCATTGTAATAACAAAATTATAATATATATATATATATATATATATATATATATATATATATATATATATATATTTGGAAATTAGTTATTTTCGCAACCTAGGTTTCAATCTTCGGTATCATCAGGCGATTTACAATAACTGTTTTTTTGTTTTGTTTTTTGTTTTTGTTTTTTTGTTTTTTGTTTTTTGTTTTTTTTTTCCAAACGTACAAACGGATATTTTAAGAACGCGTGACTGGAATTTTCAAACAGCCGAAAATTTTCAAAATTAAGGATGAGTTATTCAAGGATCCTTGAAAACACTTTCATCCACATTTGTCTGATCCTAGTATGTATTTGTAGGTAACTATAAATGCATATTGCTATCTTCTTGCTACTTGATTCCCATCGATCTCTTATCAAATTCTACGACATCCCTGTACCTTGTTTTTTTTTCTCTCAATGTCCACCAGTGGCGGTCCTGCTTTGCTTGAAGTAAAATGATTAAAAGTTTGTTTTTTAAGTATTATTGATAGACAATATTGTTTTCGCACAACGGAAAGAATGGCTGAGGGTTAAGGCCATATCTCGTTGAATACACCGGTTCTCGCTCGATCACCGAAGTTAAGCAACGTTGAGCCTGGTCACTACTTAGATGAGTGACAGCTTGGGTAATCCCAGGTGCTGTAAGCGTTTAGTGACGGATGTGTGTTGTGATGCAGTGGATATCGGCTTGGAAAGAGAAATCGGTGAGCCGAGTTCGAATTCCAGTTGAATACCCTACATTTTGCACTGGTATCCTTGGGAAAGGTATTAATCCGTCTCTTCCCTCCAGCTATGGGTTAAATAACAGGGTAGGACTTGGGGTCCCTGCCCTTAAAAACAAATTCCAATGAATTTTGATACTCGAAAAGAAAAAAGTATTACTAGACACAAAACTTATACAAAATCCACAATAAATTGTTGAAAGAAATAGGTATTACCAGCAATAAATAAATAAAAAATTTAGTTGGCAATAAATGACCCGCCGAGGTGTTGATATGCCATAAAAGCAAAAAAAAGAATAACTGAGTCAAGAATCTCCCAATACTCCTCCTTTTTTTTTTGTTTTTAATTGTAATAGTTTTTTTACCATTCTCTCATTATCCAAAAGAGCAAGATATGTAGATATCATTTGTCAAAGGAAGACTAGATACTGAACTTAAACTGACATCATATCTGTGTTTCTGTCAGAGGTTATCTTCTATTTTCTATGTTCCTCCACGATTTCCTTTCCCCTGCATTACGCCATTCAAACATGCTCGTCTTCCATTATCTCTCTTACCGTCTGCGCGTTAAGTTTTCTAAGCCTTCCTTCCTTATTATTTTTGTTCACATTTTCTTCAAGACTTCTTCGCTACTTACGCGCTCCATATATGGTATTCTCAGTGTCCTTCCATGGAACCATATTTCCCTTGCCTACAATTTCCTCTCTACTGGCAGGGAGATTGTACAGCATCCATTGTCGAAGAAGTTCGATAGCACGTAGCAAAGCAGCTCTCTAATTTGAAAAATCTTACATCATAACAGGTCTTAAGAAAATCAAGGAAAGCCGTTGATCTTCTTTTATGGGCATGTTCCTTCAGGACGTAAACGATCATGGCCCTCTATATCCACCGATCTCTTGTAGCTCTTAATATCTTTTCTCTCGGTATTTCTCCAAAACTCTGCTCTGTTATCCACTTGCTCAAGCCCATGAAGTATGTCTCACGCTTCTTTCCCCCTGGCTCTCTTCTCCTCTATCCATTCTGTGAGTATCACATTCTCCAAGCCATCCTTCCTCATTAAGTGTCCCAGAAACTTCAGCTGTCTTTTCCTGATATTAAGTATAAGTTTTTTTGTTGTGTACATCCTCTCTAAAAACTTGACGTTACCCACATGTTCGGTTTATTTTATCCTCAGCATCTTCCTGTAGAACCATATTTCGGTTGCTTCAAGTTTTTCCTTCATTTTTATGAGATTGTCCAGCATTTGTTGCCATATAGGAGGACTGATATAACATCACAGTCCCGTGCTCTCTTCTTTGTTTCCAAGGAAATTTTCCTCTGATTATCATTTGCAATACTTCCTTCGCCATGCCAATTCGCCTTCGGATCTCAGTGTCGCACTTTCCGTCTTTTGTTAGAACACTTCGCAGATATTTTAATTTTTATTTGATTTTAGTATCTCCTACCTGTGGTTGGCATGTTTGGTTCCTCTTTTTGCTGATGTCCATGTATTTAGTTTTCTTGTAGTTTATGATTAGTCCTTTCTACTCGCTTTCCGTAACTAACTTCTATAGGAGGTCTTGTAGTTTCCTTTCCGTGTCTGCTATCAATAATGTGTTATCTGCGTATCTTATATTGTTAGGATTGTGGCCGCAAATGATGAATACTGGCAGGCTTCTAGTTCTTTCCGAATTGCCCGTAAATAAAGTAACTACTGCAATAAAGGAAACATTATAGGTGGAAACTGTTTGGACCTACTTAACCGCTGTTCGTTTCCCGCAACTCCCTAAAGGGGATTCGAAAATAACAATTACTCAAAAGGGTGTTGAACCTGCACGTTAATCGTGCATTCGGGCATCTCGAAGTGGTGTAACGGTTAGATAGTCGTCCGTGCATTGAATACTGTTGCCATATCTAGTCGGGTGCTCCTGCTATTCATTTTCAGGATCTCGACAAAACCCAAAGAAGGATCTTCAATATAATCGATCCTCACTTAGCTACCTACCTTCAGTCGCTTTCTCAGTGGCGTGATGTGGCTTCCCTCTGTCTGTTCTACAATTATGTTCATGGCAACTTATCTGACAAGCTCATTTTTCCTGGTTCTCCTATCACATGTATTTACGCGTGCTACTAGATTGACATCAAGGTCCCACTCTTTTACCATCAAAATAGTTAAATGTAACCGTCTCTTCTACTCTAATAGTTTCTTTTCTCGCGCCTTCCGTTTGTAGAACTATCTGCCTTTTGCTTGATTCCGTGATAGCTACAATATCCAAAAGTCTAAATGCAACATCAATTACCATCTTCTATCTTCTTGATTCCCATCCTTCTCTTATCCTTTCTTCGACATTTCTTTGTTTTTCCCCTCGATGTAACCTTTTTTCTTTTAATTACGAATGAGTAGAGCGTTCTTTATGCACTGATAACCTCTTACTTTCGGCCTTGTGCCACATCTAAGCAACGCTAGGATAATCACCATTATTCGTGTATTGTCAGACATTTGCAGAACATAAATTTACTAAACAGATTTTTTTTACTATTGTTTTTCAAGAATCAATCAAAGTAGTGGGTCAAGACACTGGAACAAGGAACGTCATATTTTTTTTAAAATCATCTCACCCCAAGCAAGGCATTCCACTGCCACTATTACGCATGGGGCTACATAGGGGAAGGTAAAGAGAAGGAGTGGTTAGACATAGGGAATGTCAGAAGGAAGGTGACAGATGAGTAAGGATACCGAAGATGAGGGTTGGGCAGATGGGAAGAGTGTTTGATAGAATGGGAGCAGGTTAGTGTGTTAGGAGATGTCTATTGACTTTACATTTAAACTCCTGGAGATTGTAGCCGTCGGGGAAGCAATCGTGTGGAAGGGAATTCCACAGTCGGGAAGTGCGAGGAAAGAAACTATTGGAGTAGAAGTGGCGGTTGCATTTTATCGGTTTCACTGTAAAAGGGTGGGATCTAGTTGCTAATCTAGTATCTCGTGAAAATCCGTATTTAGGGGGCACCAGTGATCTAAGTTCATCGGAGCAGAGATTTATGATTAGGATGCTCTCTGAAAGGGCAATACAAATGAAGAAGGACTTATATCTGTGCTTTATTGATTATGCGAAGGGGTTTAGCAAACTACGCCACAAAGAATTGATGGAGATGCTCGGCAGCCTTGACATATTTGGGAAAGACTTAAGAGTTATCATGAATCTTTACTGGCAGCAAACCACTTGCATACGGACAGGTAATGAATTGAGTAGATATACAAAAATAGAAAGGGGCGTAAGACAAGGATGTGTCTTTTCACCGAATCTATTGAACTTGTACAGCGAAAATATTTTGAGGACCCTAGAAGTTATGCCTGAATTCGTAATCGGAGGCCACAATTTAAACAACCTAAGGTACGCAGATGATACAGTGCTGATAGCAGACACAGAAAGGAAACTACAAGACTTCCTACAGAAGGTAGCTGAAGAAAGTAACAAGAAAGGACTAGAAATAAACTGCACGAAAACCGAATGCATGGTCATCAGTAAAAAGGGCAGCCCATTATGCCAAATACAGGTGGGGGATACTAGAATCAAGCAGGTACAAACATTTAAATCCCTGGGAAATGTTATAACAGAAGGCAGAAAGTGCAACACAGAGATCCGAAGGTGAATTGGCATGGCGAAGGAAGCATTCCAGAACTTGAATGATATATATATAATGGTATTGTTCGTCCCTCGAAGACCACGACTTCTAGGTAGAAGTCATAATTTGCGCTTTAACTGGATTTAAGTGAGAGAAAGTTTCGCGTGGTCGCCAGCTTCACTCTCTTTTCCCATTTCATCTGGGTCCAGTGGCACGACAAAGGCGAGACTTGCCGGAGACAGTCAAGGATGCAGTGGATAGCCAACAGTTATGCCCTGAATGCGCTCCACAGCGCTTAGGGAGGCATTTTTTCTTTAATTATCCTACAATGTTACCACTACCTGCTCTGGTAGAGTGGTTGCTAGCCAAGGCTTAGAACCCAGTCTATCCTGTTATTTGACCCATAACTAGAGGGAAGGGACAGATTAATACCTTTCCCAAGGGTATTATGTATATATATATATATATATATATATATATATATATATAATATTTTTTTTAATAATGTCAAAACCCATACGTTTACCCACAAACACACACAAACGCATATATATATATATATATATATATATATATATATATATACACATGTGGGTATAGAAGAATCCAAAGGAGTATCCTGTACATACAGTGGTAGGATAACTCTCTAATAGAGCTCTAAATATATATGCATATAAATACATATAGAGCAAATATAAAAAAAAATTAAGGCAGACGCGTTATTTCATGGTAAATCGGAAGTATAGGCCTATTTTAGGCGAACCATCATCAGCTTCCGTCTTTATTTTACAAAGGATTTTACACGAATTTCACTATTCGTGTAAAATCCTTTGTAAAATAAAGACGGAAGCTGATGATGGTTCGCCTGAAATAGGCCTATACTTCCGATTTACCATGAAATAACGAGTCTGCCTCAATGTTTCTTATATATATATATATATATATATAATTATGTTGACAGCAGAAAAATGGATGTACTTGAGAGAAAATGAAATAAACGTAAAACTGAACATCGTTTTGATTATCTTGTTCTTTTGTTAGTGAAGAAAATGGTAGAGTATTTTGTTTTTTGTTTTTTGTTTTTTGACTTTTTAAAATATGTTTAAACACCAAAAATATTTTGTTGACGTAAAAAAAAAAGAAAACACTCTGCCAATTTCCTTCACTAACAAAAGAACAACATATTTAAAACGATGTTCAGTTTTATTATTTAATTTTCTCTTAAATGCACTCATATTTCAGCTGACAACATAATTAAAGTGTCATTATAAATTTTTAGCAGGCACGTGCCGTCAGTAATTATTCGTAGTCGGCAGCTTTTAACCTTTACGCAGTAAATCTACAATAAAATAAAATATTTTGCATTTTATGCATAATAATCAGAGTAACATTCATAATTTTGTTAGATCAGGTGCATATTGGTCCGCAGAAGGAAAATGTAGCTGATGCTCTATTTCATTCAGGGTTAGGCACCGCCTACCTTGCCTATCTAGACGGCTCGTCCCTGATATATATATATATATAGTGTATCGAGGCAACAGATAATTTTCTAAACATATACTGTTAAATATAAGAGACAATGAATGTTTATTATGTTCAATCATGAGCCGTTCTAAATATCGTATTTTGGCTTTAATTTCAGGTGAAAATAATGACAAAAATTCTCCAACATTTGGATAATTTTTTATTTAGTTGCTTCTAAGCTTTCGGCTCACATGAGCCATCTTCAGAGAGGTTACAAGGACGTTAGCATAAAAACATCCACCATCATTGACGATTTTATTATCTTGTGTTGACATAAAACTTTGCATTACAAACTGCGTTTGCTATTTGTGGTAACTGTTATTGTTGCTTAGTTAAGCAACGTGAGCCTGGTCAGTACTAAGATGGGTGACAGCTTGGGAATACCAGGCGCTGTAAGCGTTCAGTGACAGATATGCGTTGTGGTGCAGTGGATGTCGGCTTGGAAGGAGAAATCGGTGAGCCAAGTTCGAATTCCAGTTGAGTACCCTGCATTCACTTAAGCACTAGTACTCTTGGGAAAGGTATTAATCCGTTACTTCCCTCCAGTTATGGGTGAAATAACGGGATGGGGCCTGGTGGCGACCCATCCAGTGTTGGTGTCACAATAAAAACATCCTTGGTAGCCCTGGCGAAGCATAAAGTATTCAACGATTTGACAAGATTATGAATTTCGCTACAAATTGCGCCGTGGTTCTAAATGCACAGGGAATAGTGGAGGGGTGTAGTGGGTTCTATCTCGGCCAAGGCCGCAAGACGACGACGATTTTAGGGTCGACACTCTTTCTTATCTTCATCAACGATCTCCCCGATGTGATCAAATCCCAAGTAGACATTTACGTTGACGACACCACCATTTACTCCCGCCTCAGTCACAAATATCTAGAGAATTTAGTTCAGATATTTTCTTAGTGGTTAGCCAAGTGATGTGATCATGACTATAACTACACCTACAATAAAATTCTAATTTAGACACCACACACACACATACAAGGACTTCACTGTGTTGGGCAAGAATGTTTTTCTCGCCTGAGTCCATCTTGCACATATACAAATCAGTCATGTGCCCATGCATTGAATACTGTTGTCATACCTGGTCAGGCACCCCTGCTATTCATCTTGGGATTCTCAACATGCTCCAGAAGAGAATCTGCTCGACTCCAGCCATTTTCTCACCGATGGGATGTGGCTTCCCTCTGTCTTTTCTACAAATATTTTCATGGCTTCTTCTTCGACAGGCTTAGCTCCCTCATGCTCCCTTGCAAGAATTTACTCGAGCAACCAGACTGCCAACAAGGTCCCATCCTTCTACAGTCAAAACAACCAAATGCATCCGTCACTTCTACTATCAGCTTCTTTTCTTGTACTTCCCACCTGTGGAACTCCATTTTGTATAGTTGCTTCCCTGATAGCCACAATCTCCAAGAGTTTAAATGCAACGTCAATTGCCATCTCTAGTCTCCATGACTCCCATACTTCTCTTATTTCCCCAACACTCCTTGAATGTTGTTCTTTTCCCTTTTTCCCTCTACTCTCATGCAACTTTCTTCAATTAGACCCCCCCCACACACACACACACACACAACTTCAATGCTCTTTCTGAACTTCATCAACGATCTCCCCGATGTGATCAAATGCCAAGTAGGCATTTACGCTGACGACACCACCATTTACTCCGGCCTCAGTCACAAATTTGCCAAAGCGGACAAAGATAACCTCGCTGGTGATCTTGAAAAGGACGTCCAATCTGTGGTGGACTAGGGTAAGAAATGGCTTGTAAATTTTAATGCTTCCAAAACGAAGCTGCTATCCGTCAACCACCCTAGACAGTCCCTCCTGTCCCTCATTAGCTAGTCTCCTTGAAAGCAATACAATGCGCCTACTTGGCCTCAATCTCTCTGTCGACCTCAAGTGAAACGACTACACTGAGTCAATAGCTAAATCTTCTGCTAAGAAATTTGGATCACTGTGTCAGGTCAGGAAGTTTTTCTCAACTGAGTCCATCTTGCACAAATCAATCTTCCGCCCATGCATTAGATACTGTTGTCATATCTGTTCATGTGTCCCTGCTATTCATCTCAGGGTTCTCGACAGGCTCCAGAAGAGAATCTGCAATTTAATCGATTCCGACCTGACAGCTCGACTATAGCCACATTCTTTCCGACAGGATGTAGCTTCCCTTTGTCTCTTCTACAAAGATTTTCATGGCTTCTGCTCCTACAAGCTTAGCTCCCTGGTGCCCCCTCTACAACAATTTACTCGAGCAACAAGACTAGAAACAAGGTCTTACCCTTTTACAATCATAACAACCAAATGCAGCCTACACTTCTACTCTAGTAGCTTCTTTTCTCGCACTTCCCGCATGTGGAACTTTCTTCAGTATACATGCTTCCCTGATAGTTACAATCTCCAAAATCTCTTATCCTCGTTACTTCCATACTTCTCTTATCCTTTCCACACTGAATCTTGTTCTTTTTCCTTTTTCACTCTACACTCACGCAACTCTTTTCACACCAGTATTCTCGTCCATCTCTTGTCCATTATATGACACCCCCTGTAACCAGTTCCTCTTCGGTTCCTCTTTGTCTTCGCTCTCATCCTATGTTACCTTTCCCTCTCCTGTCATATGGTCCCCCAGCGCATCAATGGCAGTACTGCCTTGCTTGTGCTGAAACGATTAATATATATATATATATATATATATATATATATATGCTGGGAAGAGAAACTTTCTTTGATCAAACCAGATTTAATGGGAATACTCTTATTGGAAATCATTTTTGTTCGATCTGAAAATGTTTCAGTGCCTTCCCGAACATAGATAGATAGATAGATAGATAGATAGATAGATAGATAGATAGATAGATAGATAGATAGATATGAACTGACAGTAGAACTCGAACGTTGATTCACCGCTAAAGATGCTGGAAAAAATGGTCGGTTCGCTGTAATGCTCCAGCTAGTACCTCACTTCTGTGCTATCATCTAGCATTACAAGAGCCAGATCAGGCCGAAAATAGAGTCTTCTTCTTCTATGTGTCCTGATCCTTCAGGACGTAGGCGATCATGGTTCTCCACGTCTCACTATCCCTTGTGGCTCTTAGTATGTTTGCTCCCGTTACTCCTGGCAACCCAAGTTCCATCAACCACCTGATCAGGCCCTGCAAATATGTTATCCGCTGCCTTCCTCTGTCTCTTTTTCTTTCTATCTGGCCAGTCAGTATCAGGTTCTCCTAGCTCTCCTTCTTGCATGTCCCAGGAACTTCATTTGTCTCTTCCTGATGCTCACTATTAATTTCCTTTTTGTTGCCATTCTTTCCAACACTTCATCGTTGCTTGCATGCTTAGTCCACGATATCCGCAGCATCCTTCTGTAGAACCACATTTATGCTGCTTCCAGTTCTGTCCTCATTTTCGATGATATTGTCCAGCATTCACTGCCGAATTGAAGAACTGACATCACATAGCAATCCAGCACTCTTTTCTTTGTTTCTAGTGAAATTTTTCCGTGTCTTAGTACTTTACTCAGCTTCTGGAACGCGTCCTTTGCCATGCCAATTCGCCTTCGGATCTCTGTGTCTCACTTTCCATCTCCTATTAGAACACTTCCTAGCTATTTAAATTTTTGTACTTGCTTGATTCTGGTATCCGCCACTTGTATTTGGCATTTTGGGTTGCACCTTTTGCTGATGACCATGCATTCAGTTTTCTTCAAGTTTATTTGTAGTCCTTTTTTGTCACTCTCCACAGTACTCCTGCCATATATTGGCAAGAACTGCCCAGTCGTCACTTTCCACTCTCGATAAAGTCCAAACGCGTCTCTCTATTCTTGTAGATAACGAATTATTTTCCACTCTGCAATCTTTTTCTTACATACGAGATGTCGCAAGCCCTTCACTGGTCTATCGTTATTTCTAAGAAGAGTGTGCAGATAAACTACACTCCCTGGTTCCACCAGTCTTAAAAATCACGACTAAAAACCGCCATGATATGAAACCGACTTTCTAGAGGTTGCTTCCACAATCACGACAATCTTACAATCTTAACTTGTTCGAATCTAGGGTTAATCGTTATCTTTTACACGTATCCACATAAGTTGTACCTCTTACCATGTAAAACTATACCTCGAGTGATCCTAGGGCGTTGGATACATCATTGTAAAAAAAAGAAATACCTGTGAATGTCCATGATTTCTTGAAAAATAGAGAAATGGAGTAATACCCTGTTGTTTCCTCCACGGTTTAGAATTGACAGTTATCGTTTTGCTCAACTGTCACCCAAGATTAGTTGAATCAGTCTACCCTGCCAATTATCCCGGAGTTTGAGTTGATTGGTTGATTTTGTTTAACAGCTTAACAACTTCTATGGGTTATCTAATACCGAAATCTAAATATTTTGTACACAATTTTATACTTTCAGGTTAAATAAATTTTGAACACAAGTGTATACCTTCAACTACAGATAATATTTATTTATGGACATTTTGTTTTAAATATGTTTTTTTGGTTGGTTGATTGATTGTGCTTAGCGGTATATCAAACTCTGAAGGTCATTTAATACCGAAATATAAATATTTTGAAAACAATTTTATAGCCTCAACTAAATATATTTTGAACGAAAACGAATACCTTCAGTGGATAATTGGTGAACATTTTGCTTTAAATATAACTTGCTTACGGTCAAAACATGAGAAGAAACTAATAAGACGAAAAAAAAACCCTCTTGAAAATGGCCAAGAAAGTGACTGAAAGCGCTTTGGACGATATTTACAGTTTTCTACTCCCCCCCCACCACCAAAAGAAAAGTTGTAAAAACGTTGAAAAAACTAAATAAAAAATTAATAAAAATTTTGCTTGTTCTTCATATTTAACGAAATATGTTTAAAAGAAAGCTTGTTGCACAAATAAATATTAATCACACACACACACACACACACACACACACACACACACACATATATATATATATATATATATATATATATATATATATGAATAAAGACAAACAGAAAACTTATCTTGGCCGACGCCTTTCATCAGAAGACGAAACGCGTCGGCTAAGTTTTTCTTGTTTTAATTCATATTGTCTTTTTACAGATATATACAGATATATATTTTCGTTATATATCAAATTTTGCACGTACACACACACACACACACACACACACACACACACATATATATATGTATATACACAGGGTGAAATGGATAAATTGTCGTACAAATTACGCAAAAATGAAAATAATACTGACATCTTATTTTAACAAATATATTTACCAAAATTACACATAAATCTCTTGAAATTCTATAGATTACATTTATTCAATAAAATCACCATTGCCTTCAAGCTCGGCCTCCATACGACTTCGGAATCTCATGCATATCGTCTGGGCGATCATCAGTTTCAATTAATGTATGATGGCATATTCCTTGCCCCCGAGTGGATAACAAAGTGGAAAAAAAAGGGTGTAACGCGTTTCGTCCCCAGGACTCCATTAGATCGAATCTATCACGTTGATGCGACCACAAACACACACACACGAACTGTGGATGCTGGGAACCCTAAGCCTTAACTTTTGGGGGTCAGCTAATTCCCTCTATATCCCCTTTCTTTTTCCCCCCCCGTCTCTATCATCATCGTTATTAGATATTCTCCAACTAAAGATCTGCTAGGAATGCAGAAACGCCATAAGAGTCGGTGCGAAAATTCACTCTGGATGACTTTGCTACCAAAGTACTTCCCCAAATTTTTCGTCTAAGTGAATGAATTATTTATATATAAAAAATTATATCGTTATCTGATGTCGCTGATATGGAAAAATACCAAACAATAAAAGATTATTAAAAAAAAAAAAAAGATCGGTCAGTTTATTTAATAAGAGAAATAGTTTTTTACTGAAATGCATCGAAGAAAATGTTATCCCACGATGCATACAGACAAAAATATTAAGAACTAGCAGTATAGCCGGGCATTGCTCGAGTGTAATGAAAACTTTAAAACTAATCCATGGTCCTGGAACTCAGAATCTTTGGACGTTGGCACCAAAGACTAAAAAGCAATAGTTGTTTCCAGTCAAAGCGAAACCGTAGACTGAAAGAAAAATGAATGGATGTAAGTCAAATTTTGATTTCCTGGTATCGATATCAAATAAGTTTTTTTCGTTGTAAACTGAATTTTGAAGGCTAAATAAGTCCTCTGAGTAAATGGTATCATGGCTGAGACAAAGAACTACAATTATACCTACTTAGAGCCAAACTCGAAGCAAAAACTGAAATAAAAGGGCTGAAAAAATACAGACATAAAGGCAGATAAACAGACACACACACAAACATCTTGCCTTTTATATATATATATATATTATCGATTTTCTGCACTATTGTAAGAACTGCAATCTTGAAACTTCTGAATATCGTTTCTTATGTCTTTGTCTATGAGTGTATCAAATTTGATTAAAATCAGACCACTCCTTCTATAACCTGATTTTTTTTATTATCGATTTTCGATATTTATCGGGGGTACCTCGACACAAAACCTAGCAAATAACACTCGCAGACGCTTATAGTACAACTGTATAAATTTTCAAGGAAATCACACACACACACACATACACACAGAGACAAGGTTCCATTTATAAATAAGTTTAGGTATCCCATCACTACATATTTCCAATCTACGAATGTATTTTCTTAGTCATCAACTAAAGAACTTGAAAAGCTAAGCATTAAGACCCCAACTCCACAAAGAGAACGTTGTAACAAAGCCGGAAATTGCTTGACTACTACAAACGATAACACAAGCGACAACCAAAAACAAGCTGAGACAAAAAACAAACAAAAAAACTCAATACTCTGTGTAGCAACAGTAATTGGAAATATGTCGGAAGAATATAAGTCCTTTCCCCTTCCTAGATATCAAGTAGGTACCTCTACTCAATTGCCGAAAGAACAGCATTATGTTAAAACTTAATAAAAATAAACTTTTATCATCAAAATGTTTATTAAGAGAAAAGATTAAATTTTACTGTTATTATTTTTTTAATTTTTTAATCCTTTCTAACACATTCGGAATTTTAATTAAAAATTATATTTTTTGGTTTCCGTCAGCGATTCACTCTATGTTTACATAATGTGACTTGATAGATCAAATGTTTAAATCTCTTAAGAAAGCATTTAATGCAATCAAAGATAAACGTCTCCATACCAATAGTTAAAATAATAAACATTTGCTATCTCATGACCAATCAATGCAATTTTACATTTAATGATTTTTTTTTTCAATAGAAACGAAGAAAAGAATTCTTGACCGCTACGTGATGTCAGTTCTTCAATACGGCAGTGAATGCTGGACAATATCATCGAAAATGAGGACAAAACTGGAAGCGGCCGAAATGTGGTTCTACAGAAGGATGCTACGGATATCGTGGACTGAGCATACAAGCAACGACGAAGTGTTAGAAAGAATAGCAACAAAAAGGAAATTGATGCTGAGCATCAGGAAGAGACAATTGAAGTTCCTGGGACATGCAATGAGGAAGGAGAGCCTGGAGAACCTGATACTGACTGGAAAGATAGAAGGAAGGAGAGACAGAGGAAGACAGCGGATAACATATTTGCAGGGTCTGATCAGGTGGATGACGGAACGGGGGTTGCCAGGAGCAACAGGAACAAACATACTAAGAGCCACAAGGGATAGGGAGACGTGGAGAGCCATGATAAAATCGGCTACATTATATACCCACCTCCGCCTCAAAAAATAAAATTTAGAATTCCCAGTATCTGCCGTTCATTTGTAGTCGCTCTAACTTAACTAAATTTATATATCGCTATCTCTTATATATATATATATATATATATATATATATATATAGAGAGAGAGAGAGAGAGAGAGAGAGAGAGATATTGTTTTAAGGTATGCTATGTTTATGGATAATCGTATTCAAAAAAGGAAGTGAGCATATGCAAATATTAAAATAACATTGACTGAAAATTGTGTTCATGAAACAGACTGTCGCTGCTCGATGGGTGTTGGCTTCAGTGTTCACTTTAAAAGGATAAATTATTAGATAGCATGGAAAATTATAAATAAAACTTAAGCATATCTCCTTGTCTTTCAATTTTAACGAAACTTGCTTAAAAGAGGGGTTGCTGCCGAAATACACAATATAGCAGATGTAAAAAATATCAATAAACTTTCAAAATTTTTAAATTGATGATTCAGTTAAAGGTTATATATATATATATATATACATATATATAGTGTAGCCCGGATACAAGAGGGTTGTCGGCACCGGATAATAATTCTCTTATATCAGAGTTTCTCTTATATCAGGGTTTTGTCTATTTTATATACATTACCACAGGCTCTAATTTGGAACCGGATAAAATATCTCTTATAAACGGGTTTCTCTTATATTTGGCTATTTTATATCCTGGTTATACTATACTCCGCCTGACACCAAATCGGTCGAGTTTTGATCCCGGCCAAAAGCAAGTGGATGTGTCTAGCCACACTGATGAGCTGTGATACAGCGAAACAGGCTTATATGTGGATGATTAATATATATATATATATATTAGTCATCCACATATAAGCCTGTTTCGCTATATATATATATATCTTGATGCATGTTTCATTAAATAATACAGACAATTTTGTCGATTTTTTATGCAAAATTTTTCATATCGTCTGATAAACTTAATAGCATTATCATTGAAAGAGAAAAGAAAATCACAATAGTGATACATGTTTTTATTTAATCCTATCTGAGCTTTCGGCTTACATAAAGCATTATCAAAGATGACAATTGTGTTGGTTGTAACGAGCAGTTCGCGGACAAACGATAGTAGTAGTCGTCTATTTTGTTTGTATGGAAGATTGGCGAACACGTACGTGCATGCTGGAAGCAAAAATCGCACTACATCTTGTGGCGTCTCACATGACCCCGCGAGAATGGGGACAAAAAGTATTAAGTATGGAAAGCCATTGGGATATATCTATATCCTCAACAGGTGTTTACTCGTGCAACCAGACTGGCAACTGTGTCCCACCCATTCACAGTCAGGTTAGCCAAATGCAGACGACAATTCTACTCCTGCTGCTTCTTCTCTCGCACTTCCCGCCTGTGGAACTCGCTCCCGTATTCTTGCTTTCCTGACGGCTACAACCTCCAGAAATTTAAATGCAAAGTCAATACTCATTTACTAACCACTGGACTCTAGCTCTCTCCCCACCCCCGTATAACCTTCCCTTTCTCTCCACCTATGTATCTGCCATCGCACCTGCTTTCTCAGCTTTCTATTGCTCCTTTCTAACTAGTTTGTACTCCTCACTCTTTTCTAATTAATCTTTTTACAGTTATGTAGCCCCCTGCACATCAGTGGCATTTCCGCCTTGCTCGGGGTGAAATGATTTTATATATATATATATGATAAAAATTGTTAAGGTATGCTATTTTTAATGGTCAAAAGGGCTCAATATCAGGGATAGAATATATAAATGTAATAGTGAATCCTAAGGCCCACATCGAGCGGCAACAATTTGCCTCCAGCTTAAATGTCTTCAGGTTTTGGCTTGTATATCAGGAATAGAGAGTAGATTTAAATATGTATATAAATCAACAATGATGATACGGTGATGACAGCAGTCACGGAAAAGAGAATGCAGTACCTCCTCCAGAAGGTAGCAAAAGAAAGCGAGAAGAAAGGACTTCAAGAAAACTGAATATATGGTCATCAGTAAAATAATGATGCCAAAATGCCAACTACAGGTTGGAGAAAATAAAATAAAACAAAGAAATTTAAGTACCTGAGGATGGAAAGTGCGACATTGAGATCCGAAGACTCATTGACATCGCCAAAGACGAATTTCAGAAGCTAACTAGTGTACTGAGAGACAGGGATATTTTATTGGAAACAAAGAAAAGAGTGCTTGACTACTATATGATATCTGTCTTTCTGTATGGCAGTGAATATTGAACGATCTCCTCAAGGATAAAGGAAGGACTTGAGGCAGCAGAAATGTGGTTCTACAGAAGGATGCTGAAGATAGCATGGACTGAGCACATGAGCAAGGATGAGGTGTTGGAGAGGATGCAAACGAAAAGGAAACTACTACTTATCATCAGGAGGAGGCAGCTGAGATTCCTGGGACACGTAATGAGAAAAGAAGGCTTAGAGAACCTAATACTCACAGGATGGATAGAGGGAAAGAGAGACAGAGGGAAGCAGCGCGAGACAAATTTGACAGGCTTTGCGGGGGGTGGTTTTGGGGGGAAATACCAAGAGGAAAAAGTATTAAGAGTGACAAAGGACAGGACCAAGTGGAAGCCAAATGATTGCCTACGTCCTGAAGAGACACAGCGCATGAAAATAAAGAAACAATGAGCAACTTAATTTATAAGGTTTATCTATTTATCTCCGCTTGTTGTTATCATATTATTTTATGTATCTATTACTAGCAGTATAGCCCGGCGTTGCTCGGGTGTAACGAAAGCTTTAAAACTAATCCATGGTCCTGGAGCTCAGACTCAGTTTAAAGAATATTTGTGTATGTTTGGTGAGAATCGGATAAAAATTGGGGATTTGTATAAAGGATATACAGACATAAACAGACACAAACACAAACATCTTGCCTTATATATATATATATATATATATATATATATATATATATATATATATATTATCGATTTTCTGTACTATTGTAAGAACTGCAACCTAGAAACTTCTGAATATCGTTTCTTATGTCTTTGTCTATCAGTGTATAAAATTTGATTAAAATCGGACCACTACTTCTATAACCCGATTTTTTCGATTATCGATTTTTGATATTTATCGGGGGTACCTTGACACAAAACCTAGCTAAGAATACTCGCAGACGCTCATAGTACAACTGTAAATTTTCAAGAAAATCGGTTCAGCTGTTTCGTAGTCTATAGGTACCGGACGCACACACACACAGACAAAGTCCCATTTATAAATAAGTTTAGATTTCTGAGCTGATTTATGCGTTCATAAATTCAGTCATACATGATACACTGGGCAGAAGACTATCCCGCAGTGGGTAGCCATTACTTTCTGCGTTAGACGTGTTGCCAACCAAGGCTATGGAAAAAAATATGTCCTGTCATTTAACCCATAACTGGAGGGAAGAGACGGATTAATACCGTTCCCAAGGGTGTTTGCGCGTAAGTGAATGCAATGAATTCGACTGGAATGCGAAGTCGGCACTCCAATTTGTTCCAAGCCGATATCCACTGCACAACAACGGACATTCGCGTTCATAAATTACTACAATGTAAAGGTGAGCTTTTATTTGGGAATAAGAATCTCTCTCTCTCTATCTATCTATCTATCTATCTATCTATCTATCTATCTATCTATCTATCTAAGTGCTCGGATCTATCTATCTATCTATCTATCTATCTATCTATCTATCTAGATCTATCTATCTATCTAGCTCTATCTATCTATCTATCTATCTATCTATCTATCTATCTATCTAATCTATCTATCTAATCTATCTATCTATCTATCTATCTATCTATCTATCTATCTATCTCAGTCTCTTCATCATCTATCTATCTATCTATCTATCTATCTAAGTGCTCGGATCTATCTATCTATCTATCTATCTATCTATCTCAGTCTCTTCATCATCTATCTATCTATCTATCTAATCTATCTATCTATCTAATCTAAGTCTATCTATCTATCTATCTATCTATCTATTTATCTCAGTCTCTTCATCATCTATCTATCTATCTATCTATCTCAGTCTTCATTCATCTATCTATCTATCTATCTATCTATCTATCTACGATTTTAACAACAATATATGTTGTTGGAAAAGTGCGCAAGTTGCATATGATTCAGCATTTGTGGACCAAGCATGTGAGCAGCGATGAGGTTTTGGAAAAGATAAAAACGAAAAGGAAAATAATACTGAGCATCAGGAAGAGACAACTGAAGTTCCTGGAACATGCAATGAGGAAGAACGGCTTGGAGAACCTGATACTAACAGGCCAGATAGAGGGGGAAAGAGACAGGAGAAAGTAGAGGATAACATATTTGGACGACCTAATTTGATGGAACGAGGGTTGCATAGTGCAAAAGGAGAAAACGTGCTAAGAGCCACCAGGGATAGGGAGACGTGGATCGCCTACATCCTGAAGGGACGGGGCACATAGAAGAAGAAGAATTTCAATCAATGTCTGTCAGCTTTTATCGACTTGTGTATGTGAGTCAGTTTTGATGTTTCGCCATTTAGTCAGATTTTGGAAAATGGATCAGAGCTTAAAACTTTTCAGCGCCCCCTGCCGCTTAATAAACGCATAAATGTGAGTAGGTGTTTCAAACAGTGCGTCTTGTCACGAGAAAGAGGTGTGAATTCATGTGGCTGTGCTGTGCGTCTGTGAGTGTGTCTACGGTCAATGTTTTACTTTAAATGTACTATACTGAAATAATCTATATACGTGCTAAGTCGATATATTTACCTAAAAGATGTGAAAGCATTAAATAAAGTGCTTAAGTGCATATATATATATATATATATATATATATATATATATATATATAACGTTCATTTGTGTGTATGATTATTGAAAAAAGATTAAGTTAAGTAGTTGTTTTGCTTATGGAATAATAACATTTCTCAACCTCGTAAATGCGATTTTCTAAAATAGTGGTGATAAATTTTCGTCGGTGTAAATTGAATTCATATATAAACCGTTGGCAAATGCTTTTATGTAAATTTAACGGTTAGCCGTTTAGGCGAACAGACTAGATATATTAAAAGCCAGTTAGGTGCATCTTTTAAAACGATTTACAGTTTGTCTGCACGAACATGCAATGTCCCAATATATATATATATAAAAAGAACGAAACTATTTTTCTAACAGTATTGCAAATAAGCTTATTTTACTCACACACACATACACACATAGATAGATAGATAGATAGATAGATAGATAGATAGATAGATAGATAGATAATAAAGAGACTGAGATAGATAGATAGATAGATAGATAGATAGATAGATAGATAGATAGATAGATAGATAGATAGATATGAACAGACTGTGATAGATAGATATGAACAGACTGTGATAGATAGATAGATAGATAGATAGATAGATAGATAGATAGATAGATAGATAGATAGATATGGACAGACGAGATAGATGAGATAGATAGATAGATAGATAGATAGATAGATAGATAGATAGATAGATAGATATGGACAGACTGAGATAGATAGATAGATATGAACAGACGAGATAGATAGATAGATAGATAGATAGATAGATAGATAGATAGATAGATAGATAGATATGAACAGACTGAGATAGATAGATAGATAGATAGATAGATAGATAGATAGATATGAACAGACTGAGATAGATAGATAGATAGATAGATAGATAGATAGATAGATAGATAGATAGATAGATAGATAGATCGAAAACGAGGAAGAGACGAGTAAAAGTGGTAGATAGAAACAATATCACAAAAAAGAAAAAAAGAACATTAATACGTTAACCGGTTATCTCTTCTGACTCTTCAGAATAAATCGAGGACAAAAATGTGCTCAACAATTATAAAAGAGAAAGAAAAAAATTTGATATGTTGATATATATATTTCTATATTCAGGGTGCGATGGGAAAATTGTTACTATTTATATTTTTGATTTCGCGCATGCGCGTTGTTTGTTTTTATTATAGTAGGGTCAGTTGGGCACCATGATACAATTAACTCTGTCAGTAATTCTGAAATGGCTTGCTGTACTACTTGGCATTCGCGCCGGAGGCTCCAATAAGATTTGAGAATGTTTGGGTTTCAATCTGAGGACAGTGAAAAGGGTTGAATGAGTCAAATAGAAATACGGCAGCTCGGAAAACTTACTCTGATCGTTTAGATAAGAAAAGAACTCCAGAATTTGTTAATGAAGGCCTCAGACTCAACACAGAAGCCTACACCAATTGCCTTGAGCGGGTAGTGCTGCCCTGGATCAAGAGGGTGGTTGCTGGAAGACTCTATGTTTAGCGACAGGTCTCTGCACCATGCGAAACAAGCAAGAGAACCCAGTCATGACTGTCAGATAACTTCTGTAACCCCATCAACCCTTACACCTGGCCACATCAACCCTTACACCTGGCCACCTAACTCCCCAGACTCCCCATAATTATTATTTGTGGAACACAGTTGAGCGAGAGATCAACAAAAATTCATGTAACAACAAAGATTAGCTGAAGATAAGAATTATGGCAGCATTCACTAACTTAAACAAGGAGGTTGTCCAGAAGAGTTGCAGGAGATTCCGAAGTCATCTGGAGGCCGTCGTTGAAGCTAATGGCGATTTTATTGAATTAATTTACTCTTTACTATTTGAAGATATTTTTGTGTAATTTTGGTAAATATATATGTTAAAATTAGGTACCTCCGCAAAATCACTGAAAAAACAGCATAGTATGAAGGAAAAAGGCCCCAAACTAAATAAAAACAAAGTTTTATCAGCAAAATGTTTATATTATCATTAAGAGGATCGATCACAGAATTTTTTAATTATTTTTTAAATTTTTTAATTATTTCTAACACATTCGAAATTTTTGTAGAAAGTCTGTTTTTTTTTCTTACGTCAGTGCGAGCCCTAAATTGCCGCAACATTAATAAGTAAAAAAAAACGTAATATTGCACAATGCACTTTTTTGACAGTGAAAGACACATTAATTTGGAAATTCTCGCAAAAATCAAATAATGGTCAGATTTTGATGAAAATTTCAGAACTTATTTCTAATTGACCGAAATCAATGTTGAAATAATTATTTTGTAAAAAATGTTGGTAAAAATATTTTTTTTTACATATGTTACCCCCCACCAATTAATTTCCACAAATGCTTAAAAATTCGAATTTTGTCCACAATAAGCCTAATATAATTAAATTCAGAAGTCATTGGGGAATGCTAATCAACAGTTTTTTTTCTCCAATAGAGACCTTTTTCTAAAAAATAGGTCCGAATTGCGAAAAATGCAATAACTATGCCAATTTTTATATGGATAAACTTCTGATTGCTTTTATGAACAATATAAATTAAGAATATCATAGTCTGAAAAAATTCCATGAATAATGAATTTTTACAAGAATTATTTTCATTTTTTTAATTTTTTAATTATATATAAAAATTATATATAAAAGTTTAAAAATTATTGTTAAATTTCTTCCTCAACGTGTTCGGCTAGGGTATGTAAATAATGTATGAAGACTACAATTACTAATCGAAAATTTAAAAGCTTAATACAAATGATTAAAACATTTTAATCGTGTGCATTTTTACTGCCCGTATTTTTATTTGAACGGATGGCTGTAAGTGATATTTATCATTAAAAGGTCACGTGATTCAAGGGTTGTCTTTCCTTACATAAAAAATTACATTCGTATATTTTTGTCGCCTTCGGCCTCCCTACTTTAGCCTTGTTAACAACTTCCGGTTGTCATTATGTCAATCAACACTTGAGATAAGCAGTGTAGCTCGGATTACCTTAACTGATAAAAACTTATAACGAATATTTCAGAGAGTAAGCAAGTACATTGTATGAAAACAGATAAAGGTAAGCTTTAACTTAAAAAATTGACTTCAATAACGTGTCAGCGACGTATATTTTATTTTTGCCAGATTTTTAAAACAGGAATGTGGCTACTGTTTAAAAATGTGTCGATCAACCAAAACAATGGCGGTACTTTTAAATTTCTTTTTTTAATCGGAAGAATTTTAGATTCCAATCAATATAATTTCGCTTTAAAATACGCCAGTGGATTTTGTTTACTGGAATTACTAAATTTAATCTCTTGACTTTCAATTAAAACTAATCTTAAACCTAAAATATAACTTATTTATTTTAAAAATTTCATTTTAAAATCAGGTATTGAAAATTTATATTGAAAAGTGGAGGCACCTAGTTAAAATGAGATGTCAGTGTTATTTTCATTTGTGCATAATTTAGACGACAATTTATCCATCGTATCGTGTACTTTTAAAATGCCTGTTCTTAAAATTTTAATATCTGTTAACTGTTAGTTCATACGCGCCATATCTCATTATAATACGACAAAATATTACTGTTAAAAAGGATACAGGAGGTGTCAAAAAAAGTAACTCTTCAAAATGTACACACTTTTTCTTTGTTCCGGTAACTTAGCTGTTGTCTTACTTATTCACCTTAAAACCATATTTCAATATAACTCTCTTCTCGGATAATAATGCCCCGTGCCTTCTTTCTGGTAGTGTGTTTTCTTTTCTTTTTTTTAATTTGAATTGTGCTTTGATCCCACCACAACCTCAGATGTTTAATGTCGTCTGTTCGAATAAAAGGGACAAACTTGTAGAAGTTATAAATAACTCTTTAGTCAAATAGCAACAAAGTTAAGGCGATTATTTGGATGCCATTAATTTAAATCATGTAATTCCTCATTATTCTAAGAAGCCTGGAAGTTATGCCAGGATTCGTCATCGGAGGCCACAATTTAAACAATATAAGGTACGCAGATGATACAGTGCTGATAGTAGACATAGAAAGAAAACTACAAGATCTCCTACAGAAGGTAGCTGAAGAGAGTGACAAGAAATTACTACAAATAAACTGCTAGAAAACCGAATGCATGGTCATCGGCAAGAAGGGCAGCCCAAAATGCCAATTACAGGTGAGGGAATCTAAAATCAAGCAGGTACAAAAATTTAAAAACCTAGGAAGTATTCTAACAGAAGACGGAAAGTGCGACACTGAGATCCGAAAGCGAATTGGCATGGCGAAAAAAGCATTCCAGAAGTTGAGTAAAGTATTAAGAAACAGGAAAATTTCGCTAGAAACAAAGGGGAAAGTACTGGATTGCTATGTAATGTCGGTTCTTCAATATGGCAGTGAATGTTGGACAATATCTTCGAAGATGAAGAAAGAACTTGAAACAAATGAAATGTGGTTCTACAGAAGTATGCTGTGGATATCATTGACCGAGTATGTGGGCAATAACGAGCTTTTGGAAAGGATAGAGACGAAAAGGAAATTAATACTGAGCATCAGGAAGAGACAACTAAAGTTCCTGGGACATGCAATGAGGAAGGAGGGCTCGGAGAACCTGTTACTAGCAGGCCAAATAGAGGGAAGAAGAGACAGGGGAAAGCAACGGATAACATATTTGAAGGACCTGATCAGGTGGATGACGGAACGAGGGATGCATGGTGCAACAGGAGAAAACGTGCTAAGAGCAACCAGGGACAGGGAGATGTGGAAAGCCATGAAAGGACATGGCACATAAAAGTAAAAGAATTCCTTATTCCGGAAATTCAAACATAAATGTTCAATAATCTTCGTGTAGATTTTTGACCAGATCGTTACTCACGAAATAAAACCCTGAAACGAATTTGTAGCAGTCAGGGAATTTGATTCGGTTCTCTAACGACCCTGACAAAGAGGTCAGTTGAGTGGAACGAACTTGATAAATTACGTTTTTAGACGAAAGATGAAAGGACAAAGAATAGTGTTTCTCAGTAAGACAGTGATCCCTGGACGCTTACAGAAAAGAGACCGCTTAATCGCCACGCAAAAAGGGAGATACGCCCATTAGACCGTTCGCCGCTCACATCGCTCGTCTACAGCAGAAGGCTACAATCGAATCAAATTCGCTGACTGCTGCAATTTCGTTTCAGGGTTTTATTTCCTGAGTAACGATCTGGCCAAAAATTTACACGAACATTATTGAACATTTATGTCTGAATTTCCGAAATGAAGAATTATCATTATTTAAATTAATGATATCCGAATTAATCAGCTTAACTTTGTTGTTATCTGATCATAGAGTTATTTTCCAAGCGTTCGACTGGAAAACGCCGCATCCGGGTAACGAACTTGAATTCTGGTCTGAATTGCAACGCTACAAAAGTCTACCGCCGTTGTTTAAGTAAAAATTCAGTTCAAAATCATCGGAAAGTTACCCGGATCGACAGACACCGGAAAAAAAGAAGGACACATGGTCGAAACATTGTGATAAGAACAAAGATGAGGACATTATTCTGACTGTTAATAATTTTTATTGAAATGATTATCGTAAAGCTCTTACTTTGCTTTCTTATATAATTTTTTCAGTGGATATCGGCTCGGAACGAGAAATCGGGGAGCCGAGTTCGAATTCCAGTTGAATTCCTTGCATTCACTTACGCGCAAATATCCTTGAGAAAGGTATTAATCCGTCTCTTCCTTCCAGTTATGGGTTAAATAACAGGACAAACTGGGTTCTATAGCCTTGGCTGGCAACCAGTCTACCGCAGAAAGCAATAGCAACCTACTGCGGGATAATCTTCTGCCCAGTCAGTCATGTCTTTTTCGAGACATGATCGCCCAAATTGTGTATCACATATGGCACTTAACTGACTGAATATAAACGACACGACAAAAGATTGGTGACAACCCCAGAATTGAATAATTAATTAGTTTCTTGCATTCTTTTGCTTAATTATATCCTTTTAATTTAAGATGCTGAATCTATTTAACCCATTCGTGCACGCGTTCAGTTTTTAGAGAGGAGTTAACTAAAGTTTTTAATCTTCCTCCACCTATAAAACTACTATTAGCCAGCAAGAAAGATTAAAGAAAAAGAAAGAAAATTTGAAAGAAAATGTATGCAGTAACGGTTTAATTTAGTTATTATTAGTAACATTAAATATATGATTAAAAACTCGTCAGCAAGAGAAAGTCCCTTTGTCTTGAAGTGAGCAAGTAATTACTTTACAAGTAGGTACACAACCTTCACTTTTCAAACGATTCTGACAAACAAAGAGAGTGGCTAGAAACTTTTGGCCTATAGTATATAAAATATATATAATATAATATATATAAATACAGATCATGCGAATGTACACAAGGGATAAATTCTTAGATGAGCGATCAATAAACTTGATAAAATAAGGAATCATCAATCAATCAATTTACAAACAGTTCAACTGAAAAACCACAATATATTTAAATTAAAAATTCATTTTAAAAGAAAAGCCAAGTCTTATAACAGTCCACAAAAAGTGCTTTAAATCAATAATTTTTGTAGAACGAAAGACAACTTTAAAAAAACAGACGATATGCAAAATGAAATAAACGGGGGTAAGCTATGCAAATAGCGTAACTGTTGTTATTTTAGAAATTGAAAATGGTGGACAGAGCTTAAATGTCGTCAAACTCTCTTTTGGAGTAAGCGGTCTTTCTAATTATAGGGTTTGATATCACAAGGTAGATCATTAATAATAATAAAATGAAATGTTCATTTAGTATATCGAGTTATTACATCCAATCTACAAGAGGCTGCAAAATTTCTGAAGGTCAGGTCTTTTGAAAAGTAGATGGAATTCCGTGAAACACAGGCAAGACATGAGCATTTTATATATTTGCTGTGGTAGTATCATTTCTTCTATACTTCTGACGAGCTTTTTTCCTGATAGCCAGACTACGTGAATTTAAGCATGTTACTAGATTGGCTTTTAGGTTCCACCCTTTTACTGTTGAAATACTTAAATGTAACAGCCTCTTCCACTCTAATAGATTCTTTTCTTGTACTTGCCGCCTGTGGAACTCCCATTTACTTGATTCCCTGATAGTAGCAATCTCCAAAAATTTAAATGCAACGTCGATTGCCATCTTCTATATCCTTGAATACCATCCGTCTTTTGCCCTTTCTTTGACACCCCCCACGTACACAGACTTTTCTCTCACTGGAACCCCACGACGCAATAGTAGCGGTCCAGCCTTTCAAGGAGTGAAATGATTAAAAAAAACTATTTCATTGAATGTGACAGAATTTTCTATTATAGTGGGGGTAAGATTTAAGAAACATTTATTTTAGCGCAGTTAAAATGTTTACGACTTGCACACAATACAACTTAGAACACAAACTTGGAAAACATGCTGAAAAGAAAGCCCTTGAAAATAGCTAATGAATTGGTCGAAAACATTAGGTCAATGCCTGGGACAATAAGAATTACGCACAATTTTTATACCCACTTAGCACACGAGAAAAGAGAACTGTCAGAACGTTAGAAATTCTCAATGAAGATTTATACGATTTTCCGTGTTTATTTTTCTTGCTTCCTATTCGGTGAAAGATACACACAAGCATAGACACACACACACACAAAAACATATATATATATTTGGACGTTGGCACGAATGACTAAAAAGCAATAGTTGCTTCCAGTTAAAGAGAAACCGTAGACTGAAAGAAAAATGAATGGATGTAAGTCAAATTTTGATTTCCTGGTATCGATATCAAATAAGTGTTTTTCGTCGTAAACTGAATTTTGAAGGCTAAATAAGTCCTCTGAGAAAATGGTATCATGGCTGAGACTAAGAACTGCAATTATACCTACTTAGAGCCAAACCCGAAGCAAAAATTAAAATAAAAGGGCTGAAAAAAAAATACAGACATACAGGCAGATAAACAGACACACACACAAACACCTTGCCTTTTATATATATATATATTCGCTTTTCTTCTCTATTGTAAGAACTGCAACATTGAAACTTCTGAATATCGTTTCTTCTGTCTTTGTCTATGAGTGTATCAAATTTGATTAAAATCGGACTACTCCTTTTATAACCCGATTTTTTCGATTATCGATTTTCGATATTTATCGGGGGTACCTCGACACAAAACCTAGCTAAGAACACTCGCAGACGCTTATAGTACAACTGTGTAAATTTTCAAGAAAATCGGTTTAGCCGTTTCGGAGTCTATAGGTAACGAATACACACACACACACACACACACACAGGGTAACCGGTTAGCTATGCAAATAGACGGTTTTGCAGGAGGGACTTTGTGTGTGTGTGTGTACACACACACACACAGACAAAGTTCCATTTATAATATATATATATATATATATATATATATATATAACAGTAATGCTATATTTACGAATTAAAATATTCAATATCAGGAATAGAGCATGTGTAAATATAAAAAAAGAACATTGAAGTCAATACCCAGAGGCGACAGTCTGTTTTATGCCAGACCCAATCGTCGAGCATATGCGTTGTGTTTTTGCTCCACTATCTATAGAAAACAGGTCAGTGATGCCTTGTGGGTATTCTACTGTATTATTCTAACGTTAAATGGTTATGTTTCGAAATTTTTGAGCGGCTATTGAGCCTATAAACACAACGCATATTGAGCTTATAAATAAAATATATATGGCCTGAAGACTTCAATGTCCACTTATATATATATATATATATATATATATATATATATATATATATATATATATATATCGTTAAATATAACAGACGATGAATGTCTATTATGCTTGATCATGAGCGGTTCTAAACGTCATATTTTGGGTTTAGTTTAGTGGAAATAAGACAAAAATGTTTAGTTTAGTGGAAATAAGACAAAAATGTCTAACATTTGGATATTGTTTTATTACGCTGGTTCTAAGCTTTCGGCTCGCACGAGCCATCTTCAGGTGGTTACATGGATGCTACCATAAAGTCATTCACCATCAAAGATGATATTTTTTGTGTTTGCATAAAAAGATTAAATGCAATGTAAAAAAAACAAAACTGTAAAAGGAACCTTCAGATATTGGAGTCCATCTACATTAAATCAAGCAACCCCCACCCAATAAAATCACATTTCAATCTAGTCACAATACATTACATTGCATTTAGACATATGGTTCTGTTATTAACATTTCAGTCTCCCACGTTGTGTGACATTATAAAACCGCATTACTAATTTATAATCTGCGTCTGCTATTCGGTGACCGTTATCGTTGCATAGCAATGTTTTATGTCAACACAAAAAATATCATCTTTGATTGCGGATGTCCTTATGTTAACGCCCCTGAAACCACACTGAAGGAGGATCATGTAAGCCGAAAGCTTAGAACTAGCGTAATAAAACAATATATATATATATATATATATATATATATATATATATATAATCATATCGCCACAAGCAAGGCATTTTACTGCCACTGTTTTGCAAAAGGTTACATAGGAAGAAAGTTATGAGAAAAGGGGACAGTTTATAGAGGGTGACAGGAAGTGGGTAAGAGAAGGTTGATTGTGGCCATAAAGTGAGGGATCAGTTTATATATAGATTGTAATGCAGAATTGATTCCCCACTTTATATTCACATTATAACAATAAAGAATTTTTTTTATAATCATAACGCCCCAAGCAAGGCATTTTACTGCCACTGTTTTGCAGGGGTTTACATAGGAGGAAAGTTATGAGAAAGAGTGACAGGTTATAGGGGGTGTCAGGAAGTGGGTAAGAGAAGGATGAGAATACTGATGAGAGTGGAGTGGACAGAGAAAGAAGCATGAGAGAAGGACGACTGTGGCCATAAGGTGAGGGATCAGTTTATATATTGATTGCTATGCAAAATCGATCCCCCACTTTATATCCACATTTTAATAGTATATGATTTTTTTATAATCATATCGCAAGTAAGGCATTTTACTGCTACTGTTATAGGGGGTGTCAGGAAGTGGGTAAGAGAAGGATGAGAATACTGATGAGAGTGGAGTTGATGTAGAAAGGAGCATGAGAGAGGATGCAGGTTAGTGAGATAGGAGATGACTATTGAATTTACATTTAAATTATTGGGTATTGTAGCTGTCAGGGAAGCAAGTAAATCGAAGGGAATTCCACAGGCGGGAAGTGCGAGAAAAGAAGCTGATGGAGTAGAATTTGAGTTTACAATTTATTGGTTTCACAATAAAAAGATGGGATCTCGTTGCTAATCTTGTGGGTCGAGTAAATTCATATATAAGGGGCACCAGTGAGCTAAGTAAGCATCATGCATCAGTAGTTAGAGTGGCTAATTCATTACTGAATGAGCGATGCATAGATGCTAGAGTAGCTACTGTTTTTTCAAAGTCTGCCATTCTTCCAGATTGTTCAATCAGGATGTGAGAGCGCAAATAGTCATCCGCAGACAGCGGTATCACAGATTATCAGTACGGTTAGATATCCGATTGCTTTTTACCCAGGATTGAAAACCCGACTGAATTTGCGCCAGTCGGCGATTCTGCCTCTGAGCTATATAAAAGGCAGACTTTTTTAGCGTATGATGTATCATGCGCCAGTAGTTAGAGTGCTCTAATTCGTTACTGAATAAGCGATGCGTAGATGCTACTGTTTTTTTCAAAGTCTGCCATTCTTCAATCAGGGTGTGAGATCTAAACTTATTTATAAATTGAACTTTGTCTCTGTGTGTGTGTGTGTGTGTGTGTGTGTGTGTGTGTGTGTGTGTGTGTGTGTGTGTGTGTCCGTTACCTATAGACTCCGAAACGGCTGAACCGATTTTCTTGAAAATTTACACAGTTGTACGATAGCGTCTGCGGGTGTTCTTAGCTAGGTTTTGTGTCGATTAATATCGAAAATCGATAATGGAAAAAATCGGGTTATAGAAGGAGTGGTCCGATTTTAATCAAATTTGATACACTCATCGACAAAGACATAAGAAACGATATTCAGAAGTTTCAAGGTTGCATTTCTTACAATAGTACAGAAAATGTGATATCGACACCAGGAAATGAAAATTTGACTTACATTCATTTATTTTTCTTTCAGTCTACGGTTTCGCTTTAACTGGAAACAACTATTGCTTTTTAGTCTTTCGTGCCAACGTCCAAAGAGTCTGAGCTCCAGGACCACGGATTAGTTTTAAAGCTTTCATTACACCCGAGCAACGCCGGGCTATACTGCTAGTAATATAAATTTAAAATGTGAAACACCCTTGAAGAGTGGACGGATGCATCCGCCTACGCAACTTTGGAGTCGGGACGCTGATGATAACATCAATCAGCTAAGTGACAAATGTTTACTTTCGTGTATCTAATCTAAATCTAAACTTATTTATAAATGAAACTTTGTCTGTGTGTGTGTGTGTGTGTGTGTGTGTGTGTGTGTATCCGTTACCTATAGACTCCGAAACGGCTGAACCGATTTTCTTGAAAATTTACACAGTTGTACTGTAAGCATTTGCGAGTGTTCTTAACTAGGTTTTGTGTCGAGGTACTCCCGATAAATATCGAAAATCGATCATCGAAAAAATAGGGTTATAGAAAGTTTGGTCCGATTTTAATCAAATTTGATACACTCATAGACAAAGACATAAGAAACGATATTCATTTGTTTCAAAGTTGCAGTTCTTACAATAGTGCAGAACAACGATAATATATATATATATATATATATATATATATATAAAAGGCAAGATGCTTGTGTGTGTGTCTGTTTATCTGCCTGTATGTCTGTATTCTTTGCAGCCCTTTTATTTTAATTTTTGCTTCGGGTTTGGCTTTAAGTAGGTATAATTGTAGTTCTTAGTCACAGCTATGATACCATTTACTCAGAGGACTTATTTAGCCTTCAAAATTCAGTTTACAACGAAAAAAAATTATTTGATATCGATACCAGGAAATCAAAATTTGACTTACATCTATTCATTTTTCTTTCAGTCTACGGTTTCGCTCTAACTGGAAACAACTACTGCTTTTTAGTCTTTTGTGCCAACGTCCAAAGAGTCTGAGCTCCAGGACCATGGATTAGTTTTAAAGCTTTCATTACACCCGAGCAACGCCGGGCTATGCTGCTAGTAGTAATTATATATATATATATATATATATATATATATATATATATACGTGTGTGTGTGTGAGTGTGTGTGTGTGTATGCGTAAAAGACTGTCTGACTGACTAATATGTATAAAATGTATATTTCCGTCTATAAGATGACTCTTAAATCCTCAAAATCATCCATTAAAATTGGAGGTCGTTTTATACTTCCTCTTCTATGTGCCCTGTCCCCTCAGGACGTAGGCGATCATGGTTTTCCACATCTCCCTATCCCTGGTAGCTCTTAGCACGCTTTCTCTTTTTACACCACCCAAACCCCGCTCTGCCATCCACTAGTTCAAGCCCTTAAATCTAGAATACAAATGTATAGAAACTAGGATGGCCAAAAAATGAGGGATCTCTTTATATATTGATTACAATACATAATTGATCTCCCATTTTATACCCACATTATAATTTTTTATAAAGAGTTGGCATATATATTCTTCTTGTATGTGCCCTGTCCCTTCAGAACGTAGGCGATCATGGCTTTCCACGTTTCCCTATCCCTGGTGGCTCTGGGCACGCCTCCTCCTGTTACACCATGCAACAGTCGTTCCGTCATCCACCTGATTAGGTCCTTCAAATATGTTACAATTCGAAAAAAGAAAAAAGGAATCTTAAATTCTGAATGATGTTCGTCGCTAGGCTAACCCTCTGCCTTGGTGTAATAACCAATAACGTACATGAAAAGATTCACATTATCAAATAAACAAATAATAAATGTAATAAAACCATTTCCATCTTAGATATTGCTTCATTATATATTTCCTATTTCAAGAATAATTCCACATCAATAAAATCACCTTGTAGCTCAGCTGAGAAAATGAAAACATTAAGTTATGATTGCGTTGGAATTATCGTACATGATCGTGTATTGCTATTAGCGGTATTTAGTAATTGAAGTTTAAGTAAATGGCTATAGTAACACTAGACTCCTTGTAACTCCTAAAATAGAAGAAGAAGAAGAAGAAGAAGAAGAAGAAGAAGAAGAAGAAGAATGGCCTTCCTTTTAGGAGACGTGTGTCGGGAAGATATTATATAGAATCGATTTTGTTATTTAATTTATTTTGAATTTCTAAGGATACAGTAATAACATTTTCAATAACATCATCTTTCTAGACTAATAAGCAATCATCTTATACTACAGGTATAGGATACATTCATGAAAATTTTCTATGTGTTTTTCCTCGTCATATTTAAATGTCATTTTATACACGAAACATATATATATATATATAGTCAGCCGCAGACAGATCTGTTTCATTGTATCACAGCTCACCAGTACGGTTAGACATCCGATTGCTTTTTACCCAGGATTGAAACCCGACCGAATTGGCGTCAATCGGCGATTCTACGTCTGGGCGATCGGTAGAAGGAGGCAGACCTTTTAGCGTGTATATTATCATTATACACGCCCAATAGCTGAGAGTGTTCTAATTCATTGCTGAATGAACGATGCGTAGATGCTACTGTTTTTCAAAGTCTACCATTCTTCGAGAGTGCTCAATCAGGGTGTGAGAGTGTAAATAGTCATCCGCATATATATTATATATATATAAAGTCATCATATATATGTGTGTGTGTGTGTGTGAAATATATATATATATATATATATATATATATATATATATATATATATATTAATACAGGTTTCATTGAATAATATAGACAAGTTCTGTCTAGTTATTTGTGTAAGATCCGTTCGTATGATCTGATTAGCTTGATAGTGTTGTCATGGAAAGACGACAAGAAATCGCAATAATTGTTGATTTTTTTATCAGGTCTGAGCTTTCAGCTTACATAAGCCATTATCAAAGGATGCACATTTAATATACAGTGAACATAGAACATTTAAATTATTAACAGAGTGGAGTAATACAGAGAAAATTAAACAGGTCCATTTTTTGTGTCGCAGATGGTCGCAGACCGAGAACGAAATGGTGGTAGTAGGTTTTTGGTCAAATGAGTGTATAGTGGCATGGGGTGATTGGTCTGGGAACTGCTACTACTATGGTGTAGAGGGTAAGTATAGTAACTATGACCTCTCCCGTCGATTATAGGCATTGGAGTATGTTAGTGGAGGTATCGAAATTTATTTTATTTAAGCTAGGTTTAAACTGTTTGATGTAGATAGCTTCTAGAATTTTAAGTATTCGTTTATTATTTTCTTGTCTAAGTATATATGTATTTTCAACAAGTGTTTTTCTAAGAAGTGTGTGTTGATAGCCGTGGTGTTTTAAATGTCGGAATATGTTAGGATTTTCATTTAAGTGACAACAATTTTCATTTCATGACAACACTATCAAGCTAATCAGATCATACGAAAGGTTCTTACACAAAATAAATAGACAGAACTTGTTTATATTATTCAATGAAACCTGTATTAATGAAAAATGCTGCCAAAATACACACAATATATATATTTATATACACACATATTTCACACCGACACACACACACACACACACACACATATATATATATATATATATATATATATATATATATAAATTTTTAGGCATATATTATTTATATCTTATATATGCATGGTACTTATTGGAAAGCGCTCAATATCAGTGATAGAGCTAACATATTCAGTTGGACTGATGTGAGTTTGTGACCCTGGGTTTCACGCTTCCGCGATCGTCAGACAAACTGAGTCACAAACTCAAATCAATCCAACTGAACATATATATATATATATATATATATATATATATATATATATATAGTCAGCCGCAGACGGATATGTTTTGCTGTATCGCAGCTCATCAGTACGGTTAGACATCCGACTGCTTTTTACCCAGGATTGAAACCCGACCGAATTGCCGTCAGTCAGCGATCCTATCTCTGAGCTATTGGCGCTCGGTAGAAGGAGGCAGACTTTTAGCGTGTATATTATCATTATACACACTAATATATATATATATATATATATATATATATATATATATATATATATATATATGCACGTTTCGTTAAAAATGACAGACAAGATACTATGGTTAAGTTTTTTTTATAGTTTTTCGTGTGATCTTGGAATCTTTTTTCTTTTCAGAACATAAACTATATAAAAATTGTCCGAAAGTTTCATATATCCAAGCTCTTTCTGCTATACTGCTAACTATTATGAAAGACGAATTTTATTTTACTTTTAATTGTATATATGAGACTGTTTTGTGTATGTATAATGACTCATAGGAATGTTTTATATTCCACAGTGAGCACATTGTGGCCATTTTCATAATTGATATTGCAGAGTGTTGGACTTTTCTTTATTATTAATAATGATTCCATTATTTTTAGCTTTTTTACCCGTGGATGATGCTATTATATTTGTAGTATCATCCTTGATAATGGCAAAAAATATAGTCGAAAGCTGTTAGGTATATAAAACTTTCCGCAAATTTTATATAAATTACGTTCTGAAAAGAAAACATCTTTATATAAAACTTAACCATAACATCTTGTCTGTCATTTACATAAAAGAAAAGAAGGGTTGTTACCTAAATACAGAATATATATATATATATATATATATATATATATATATATATATAAACAACCCCCCCTTTTATATATATATTCGGTATTTAGGCAACAATCCATATTATATATATATATATATATATATATATATATATATATATATAGTCATCCGCAGACCGATCTGTTTCGCTGTATCACAGTTCATCAGTACGGTTAGACAGCCGATTGCTTTTTACCCAAGATTGAAACTGAATTGGCGTTAGTCGGCTATTCTACCTCTGAGCTACGGGCGTTCGGTAGAAGAAGGCAGACTGTTTAGCGTGTATATTATTATTATTATTATTATTATTATTATTATTATTATTATTATACACGCCCAATAGTTGAGAGTGTTCTAATTCATTTCTGAATGAACGGTATATATATATATATATATATAAAGACTAACAGCATTGGTGGATATTATTTTGTTTTGTTTCTTTTCTTTTTCGTTATACTGTCACTGTCTAATTACTTCAGCTTGTACTACTACTACACTTATTTTTACATTCGACTAATAATAGCTGATAAAAGACCATACGAAAAAAAAACCATTGCATCAAATTTTGACCTAAGTACTTAACCAAATTGCCTTTTAAGCATTATTACTTTCAACTTACGTCAAACAGTATACTCGAATTCGCGGGAGATTAAACATTTCGGAGTTTTAGAATAAAATCCCATAATTCTCTGATGTAAAACACTCTAGCCAATAGAATTGATTATCTGACCAATATGAATTGCGTAAACCTTCGCAGTCGAAAGCTTAATTCCAAAGCTGTTCTTCTCTGGATTTTCCTCTTGCTTTCTCTCGACAAGATGTCGACAAATGAAATGAACTCAGATAGTCTTCTTCACTTCTAATCTGTTTATTCAAGCAGCTCGGGTATACCTGACTGCGTTCTGATGAAATCGAGAATATATGACAAACATCATTGCTTGGATTAGATAGTGTCAGAGTAATGCAGATGGAATCGTCAAGGATTACGCTCTCACATTAAGGAGAAGTAAACACTTATTTATTGGAAGCTCAGGGCGATATACTATTTAGTGTAGGTGAGCTAGTTCAAGATTTAGGGTCTGGATTAGATATTATGTATCGACACGAGGGATAAATTCTAATATGAATGATCAATAAACTTAAACTAAGCAGATTGAGTATTGTATTGAGGTGGATAGATAACATTGCTGCTATAATGACTGGATAATTAGAGGAAGATGAAAATCTGTCTGGTTGTAATAGCTAATCAGCCGTACGGAATCATCACTTTCTACTATTCAAGGTTAGTTTTCGTGGATGCCGAAAAGATCAAAGAGTGCATTTTTCGCTTATTTCAATCAGCTTTGAGTTTGCGGCTTCTTTTGTTTGACCGCATCAGGAGGTTCGGTTATCATTACGTTTAGTTGGTTAAAGAACGTCTAATTTTATTGTTGTAAGAATTAATAAGAACACAGGAATAAATTTCTCATACGCAAATTTATTGTTTATTCACCTCCGGTTTTCATGAATTAATACTGGCGTTAATGAGCATTTCTTGAGGGTATTTGAATGACGAATCTTCTTTTTTTTCTTCTCTAGAGAGAGTGCTTTTTTTAATACTAATGTTCACCCAATACAATACCCAAGAACTACTCAGTGTAGAGATTTGCTTCGTGCTGTTGTATGAACGTAATAAGGAGCAAGAAGTGAAGTTCAAGGAATTATGCAGGAAAGATAATGGCTAACTCTAGAATTGAAGAGGTCAAGATTATATTGGTTGAGAAAGCATCCCACCGAAAGTTTGTTCTACAAAGAAGCAGTTTTGGGGAAGAATCTGTCCAAACGAAACTTTTTATCTTACTACTGGAATACGGAGGGAATGGGGACGATTCACTCTTTTGAACGTGACATGAATGTAACTCATCAGAACACATGCCATGGAAATAGCGATAGAACGGTAAGAGGATCGTGACGTCTTATCTATGGGAAAGGAATATTAGAGTGAAATATAATTCATCACCCACAAGACAGCGTAGATGTTTTTAAACGGCAAGTGATAACTGGACAGCTCCAGCCTAGATGTGGCTCAATACTCCATTTTGGGTCTGATCTGGTTATTGCAAAGATAGAGTGTAGCAGATGGTGTCAGAAACTTACTGGTGCAATACAATTAACCAACCATTTTCCCAGTGTCTTTAACAATGTTAATAGTAATATTAACCATTTCGCTACGAGGAAACATTTGACATTCAATGACTGATCAGCCTGTACTGCTTTCAATTGCAATTAATAAAATATTTTTCTTAAACGTCTGGGGAGAGCTTGAGTCCAGTATAGAACTTCTTGTCATCTGTTTGACCCATGTATGCACATCCCAAGCGCAACTGGACCGGTCACCTGTTTACATGTGAATGGAAACATCCAACAACCTGTATGGCGTGAATTCGCACATGGTGTCTATGAGTACACTTCAGGTCAAAACTTTGTTACACCAAGCTTCGCTGAGGTTATGGTGTGAGACTGGGGGCAAAGTCTAATTTAATAACTCTTAGGATGAGCCCAGTACATACTGGAGTAACTACGTGTCAACTTTTCTCAGAATATATATTCTCGGTTGATATTAATTTTTATTCAGAGCATCTGAAGAGACAACTAAAGTTCCTGGGACATGCAATGAGGAAGGAAGGCTTGGAGAACCTGATACTAACAGGCCAGATAGAGGGAAAAAGAGACAGGAGAACATATTTGAAGGACCTGATCAGGTGGATGACGGAACGAGGGTTGCGTGGTGCAACAGGAGAAAGCGTGCTAAGAGCTACCAAGGACAGGGAGATGTAGAAAGCCATGATCGCCTACGTTCTGAAAGGACATGACACATAAAAGAAGAAAGAAGACAATATTTTTTGGCTTGAATCACATACCACAAAAGAAATCAGCGAACTATATTCATACTCTCGGTCACAATGACATATGTTAGATCATGGGATCGTCTCTTGCTGCTGGTACCGTGTAACTCAATGTAGTCTGTTGCATGTTACTTAGAGAAAAAGTAGGTAACTGTTAATTCAGTTGGTACCTCTCATTACCCTAAGAGGTGCTATGGAATTATTCGATGTGGTACGTTGAAAACCTCATAGGACATAGAAAATGACTACGACCACGCCTGCGTCATTAGATAAGTAAATGGACGCATGAATATATATATGAATCTGCCATCTTTGGGTTGAATAGCAAGGAAGACTCTTCTCTTCTGCTTTGACTGATTTCCAGTCTAGGAGAAGGAAAATTTGAATTCAAACTCCCGTTAATTAAATTGAGTAGCTGAAAATCTTCGAAAACCGTCAATGCTGTTGCTAACAAGAAATCACAAGTCATTGTGACCGAGGGTTTGAGCCTATGGGCCTTGTTCAACAGAAAAATATGTGCTCGGCATAGTCGGAATATTATTTTTTTATTCATTTCATCTCAAGCAAGACGGTCATGCCACTAGTACAGCGAGTGAAAGTAAGACTGAGTTTAGGAAGGATTGGGGAAAGAACAAAAGATGAACGGGGTTCAATAAGTGATGTGGAGTCAAAAGTGGGTCCACGGAGAAAATATAACACGGAACCCGAGGTGTAGGTCAAGAGGTGAAGAGGCTCATCCCTTGTTTCCTGTTTAGGATGCGGTTTCCGGTTTTCTCTTTTCTAATCTTCTCACTTTTTTTTCAATTGGAGTAGATAGACTAAACTATCGCCCGGTTCACACTCCACCCACATCTATTGAACAGGTGAAGAGGCTCATCCCTTGCTTCCTGTTTAGGATGCGGTTTCCGGTTTTCTCTTTTCTAATCTTCTCACTTTTTTTTCAATTGGAGTAGATAGACTAAACTATCGCCCGGTTCACACTCCACCCACATCTATTGAACAGGTGAAGAGGCTCATCCCTTGCTTCCTGTTTAGGATGCGGTTTCCGGTTTTCTCTTTTCTAATCTTCTCACTTTTTTTTTCAATTGGAGTAGATAGACTAAACTATCGCCCGGTTCACACTCCACCTACGTCTACTGAACAGGTGAAGAGGCTCATCCCCTGTTTAGGATGTGCCTTCCGGTTCTCTCTTTTCCAATCTCTTCACTCTTATGTAGCCCCTTGCACATCAGTGGCGTTACCGCCTTGCTCGGGGTGATATGATTCGAAAAAAAATTACAGAAAAGGTTACAAAGAAGAAGGTACAAATAAGTAGAGCTTATGAATCCAATATAGTCCTTGGTAGTCGACTGCGGTCATACGCACAGTGCTACTGTCTGCTCTCCTCTAACCCTTACTGCTATCACACACCTACGAATATAGCAGTGGGTGAGTCCATGTTGAGGTGAGTCTGGGTTCCACAACAATAAGATAAAAGATGGCGATTGACGTTGCGTATTTGTCTATATTTCTGAGATGAGGTAGTATTTACACTATTCGGGTTATTGTCCTCATATTTGTTGCTATTTATACGACTGTTGTACGCTCCGGCCTTCTTCAGGTGCTAGGAATTTCGAACCGAACCCTTTATTACAATCACTGGGGTATATCATCTCATTCCTTGCGTAGTCACGAGTTATCTCCCTCTAAGTTCACCACTGTTGTAGCCTGGTATTGAAATCACAACTTTTGTGTCAAGTTACAGGAACTAACCAACGTCTATATCCATTGGGCCATGTGTCCTTAAGGACAAGAAGGACTGAATTTTGGGGACTTATAAACCAAATGTTCAGTAACCATTTTTCACCAGAGTTCATATTGCAATTTTTGATGTTAATGGTTTTTTCTAGTATTTTTTTATAGTGATTGACGTTGCATACCTTTCCCAATGGTATTTGCGCGTAAGTGAATGCAAGGAATTCAACTGGAATTCGGAACGAGAAATCGGAGAGCCGAGTTCGAATTCCAGTTGAATTCTTTGCATTTACTTACGCGCAAATACCCTTGGGAAAGGTATTAATCCGTCTCTTCCTTCCAGTTATGGGTTAAATAGCAGGACAGATTGGGTTCTATAGCCTTGGTCGGCAACCAATCTACCGCAGAAAGCAATGGCAACCTACTGCGGGATAATCTTCTGCCCAGTCAGTCATGTCTCTTTCGAGACATGATCGACCAAGCGTGTATCACGTATGGCACTTGACTGACTGAGTTAGCAGGGAAGCAAGAAGAGAATTCCACGGGTCGAAAGTGCAAGAAAGGAAACTCTTGGGTTGGAAGTGGAGGTTGCATTTAGCTATTTCAGCGGAAAGCCGATCTAGTAGCACGCATAAAGTTATGTAGTCGGGGCACCAGGGAAAAAAAGCCTGTCAGAGCAAACGCATGAAAATATTTGTAGAAAAGACAGAGGGAAGCCATGTCACGTCGGTTAGAAAGTGGCTGAAGTCGAGATGCCGAGTCAGGATCGATTATAAACTACATGTGTGGCTATGATTGTACTGAGAAATACGAATGTACCTGAGGAGGTATTTGCAATAGGAATTAACTTCTAAAAGATATGAGCAGCCAGACGCTTTTATAAAGAAAAATACCTGGATAGCCATGGTCACTAACATTCTGAAAAGACATGGTATAAAAATGTCTTTGACATTAATCCGTACATGTTAAACACGATTACAAAGAACATGAAGGCTGTCCGGAGATTTAACCGTTTCTCTGTTATTAGTTCTTCCGAAACATGTTCCCGGCTTTACACATGCCATCTGCGCTACGTGGTGTCGAAATAGGGAGTGGTGTAGTCTGAGAGAGTCTGATCTCACCGGTCCAGGGGAAGAGCTGGTGCGTAGTCGGTCATATTAGAAGCTATCCTACGTGTCACCTGCCTAACCCACAAACCCTGCAAATCTCCCAAATATATTGGAAACAGGATTCGCGTTTTCATGTCTCGTTCTGGCCTCATTTTCGCCGTCCGTCGCTTAGTTGGACGTACACCGGACATTTCCCAGTCTTTTTTATCCAAACTGACGCAAACGAGAATCAATAGAATACACGAGAAAGTTATGTTTATTTAATAGCCTTAACTTATTCTAGTAAGACGCAAAGTATGGGAAATGGAATTCAATATTTAAGAGTCTGCGAGAAGAGATTTCGAATTACCATTCAACAAAGTGTTCACAATATCATGAAATGCCAGCTTCAAATTTAGAGCAAACCTATTTGCCGACATTTTCTTCTTAGAGACGTTTTATTATTGTTTCAGGAAATACGACAATATTAGAAATTAGCACATTTATGAACACCATCCCATTTTGGGGATAATGGGCGTTAATGATTTATAGGTAAATCCCTTTAATGTACGCTGGACGTTTATAAACTTATAATTAATACCATATTTTTTTTATACCAGAAAAGAACACTTGCGATTATGATTATAAAGATATATTTACAATTTCCGGATCTCATAATGAGAAAAGACGGCTCGTATAACTTGACACTCACAGGTTGATTGATTGTTTATTTTTGGCGGCATACTAACTTCGATGGATAATTTAATGTCGAAATTTAAATATTTTGTACGCAGTATTACTTATTTTTGGATAATAATAGTTTTAGTGATGCAAATCTTACTAATTTACCCATAGCTGGGAGGAGAAGAGGTGGACTCATAACGTGCCCAAGGGCTTTTGTGCGTGTTAATATAACGAATCCAACTGGAATCGAAACTCGGCTCTCCGATTAACAATTCTGGGCCGTTATTCATAACACCACCCACACATCTAAGCTTACAGCACCTGATATTTCTAAACGGTCACCTATCTAGTTACTGAACAGGCTCGACGTTGCTTAACTTCGGTGATTGTACGGGAACCTGTGTTTCAAGGAGATATTGAAGGCCAGATGAGAGAAACAGCGAGCAAAATACCTAACGACCTTGTGTAAATGGATAGCAGAACAGGAGATCGATCTTGTTTAGAGATACGACGAATAGGAAGGTATGGCGAGTCATACAGGTTAAATAAACTGGACTTTTCAGCTGTCTTGTAACCAGTATAGGTAAAGAACTACAAATGTATGTCGCCCCGGTGAAGCATATATATTCTTGTGAAGTTCATAATCAGTATGATTTTGTCATCGGTTAATGTGATAGTCTCTTCATTATCCATCTATTGAAGACATAGACCAGAGGATCCCAACCGTTTTGCTGCGATCACCCCAAAATCGCAATTTCGCTAGTATCCATTACCCCAATGAAAAAAATAGCCGTAATATAGGAAAACAAGTAATTATATTTTCATACATCAAAAGCAGACGAAGTTAATGGGAATTATTCAATACAATAGTACCAATCTAATCTAAACTTATTTATAAATGAAACTTTATCTGTGTGTGTGTGTGTGTGTGTGTGTGTGTGTGTGTGTGTGTGTGTGTGTGTGTGTCCCCGAAACGGCTGAACCGATTTTCTTGAAAATTTACACAGTTGTTTACACAGCGTCTGCGAGTGTTCTTAGCTAGGTTTTGTGTTGAGGTACTCCCGATAAATATCGAAAATCGATAATCGAAAAAATCGGGTTATAGAAGGAGTGGTCCGATTTTAATCAAATTTGATACACTCATAGACAAAGACATAAGAAACGATATTCAGAAGTTTCAAGGTTGCTGTTCTTACAATAGTACAGAAAATCGATAATATATATATATATATATATATATATATATATATATAAGGCAAGATGTTTGTGTGTGTGTCTGTTTATTTGTCTGTATGTCCTTTATACAAATCCACAATTTTTATCCGATTCTCACCAAACTTCACACAAATATTCTTTAGGCTAAGTCTGAGCTCCAGGACCATAGATTAGTTTTAAAGCTTTCATTACAACCGAGCAACGCCGGGCTATACTGCTAGTCTATAATAATCAGAGGTACAGTAGCTGTAACCTAGCCGTGATTCATAATGTGAGTGTTGAGCTTGTATTGCCTGTGCCAGTTTATTGATTCTTGGCTTTGTGACTGAAAAGGCTATTCGGGTGTCGTTTGCCACGTTGAGTCTGCTACGTTTCTTGGTCTTCATTCCAAGGACAGTAGAAAAAGCTTGTTCACATAGATAAGTGGTTGAAAATCCTATGAAAATTTGTATTGCTCTAGAGGCTAGTGTTGGTATATCCTGCAGACGAGAGATCCAAAAGGTGTCTACACTAGACTTGGTCTCAAACAAAAGCTTCCATGCTTTGTTCATCCTGAGTGTGAGAAATTCTTCTTTTGCTGAATAGTCCTCATCAGGAATGATATCTTCACTCACAAGATATGGATTTCTTACTCATTCATTGTTGGAATTATTCAAGTTTGGAAAGTACTTATGTAAGTTTTCCAAGAGGCCATTTAAGTGATCATTGATGTCTGTCTTCATGTGGTTGAGGATGTCTTCAGAATTAACTTTATCAAGGAAGGCATCCAATTCAGAAAATTGTGCAAAAATTCCCTTTCCAATACGTCTGGTCCATAGATCCAATTTCACACAAAATGAAGCAATGTTGTCCTGAAGTTCCCAAATCAAACATCCATTACCCCCAAAATATGGGCTCATTACCCCACTGGGGTAATTTACCCCAGGGTTAGGAACCATGGTACTAGAAGGTAAAACCAAAATCATTGTTAGAGACAACTGTTTCAATCACTAAGTTTTCACGAACATACGTTAGGAGTATTTAAGAGTATTTAAGAGTATTTAAGAGAATATTCTATATAATCAAATAAATTGTTTTGTTGTAAGACATTATTTATACAGCTTAAGATGCACTTAACTGAGACACAAAATCGCTGTTGTTATTGGGATTCGCAGTATAATTGTCTCTTCTTTTAATCTCTCAACAATTATTGTGTTTCTTTAAAAAACACTCAATGCTAAATTTGTTTCTCTCTGGTGGGTTCATCAGACACCAGCCAATTGGTCTGCACATTATGCTGTCATTTCATAATGAATATTATAGGAAAGATAACACGTTTTAATTTGTTTATTCGTTATTAAAAGTGTTGAGTCTGAGTTTTGTTGAAATGTTCGGTTGTAGTGAAAAGGTTGATTTAGTCAGATTTTGATGAAAAAGGTGTTTTGTTTGTTTTTTTCTTTCCTTTTTTTTTTTTAGAAAACTCAAGACGATTTCTGGTTTGCATTTTTAAAAAGGGCCTTAAAAATGAAAGAAAGAAGGTTTAGTTTGTTTTATATTCCGGCATACCAATCTTAGTGTGTTATTTGATGCAGACAATAGATTTGCAATAGATTCGTATATATATAATATGTATTCTTTGTAAGAAATGAGTTTGTAGATCAGGTTTCATTCATGTATTTTTGTAAAGAGGGTTTTCTCGAGAGTCAGATGTATTACTGATATATATATTCTTAAAAAATGTATTATTAATAACTATCCCTTCTTCAAAAACATATTGCTGAAACTTTTACAATAAAAATCTATTTTTATAGATTTACAGAGTTTTGACCCTAGTTTAGAGGTTAATTATTTGTCCATAGCTGGGACCCTAACAGATGCTACCACCCCGGGCCAAGTTGGACCTGGGAACAACATCAATTAAGAGGCGGTTTCATGTTCCTCAAAACATCCCAATTAGAGGCCTTGCTGCCGGATGAAGTTTATCGTCAAACTCTGGAAGCCTCATTGGGAAGGGGTTACTCCTCTGCATAGGTGAAGGCGACGTATTCTAAAATCCCAGTCGACAGGACGATTTAATAATTTTGCTATGTAGGAAACACGTCAAAAAACAGAAACTAGTTTTGCATTAAGAGAACGATTTCGTTAAAAACAAAGAAAAGAGTATCGAACTGCTATGTAATATCAACCCTCTTATGTGGCAGTGAATACGATAATTTATTCACGGGTGAAGAGAAAACCCGATCAAAGAGAGATATTGCTCTACAGAATGATTGTGAGGAAAGCGGATTTAGAGAATTTAATACTCACATGACATATTGAAGGAAAGAGGTGCAGGAAGAAAGCCAGTAATATAACAAACATACTTATGCAAATGGGTAGCAGATCATGGACTTGGAAAGATATTAAACAGACAAACATCACTTAAAGACAGGATGGGAAGTTGTGAAGAGCCATAACCACACAGGAAAAAAAATTCAATCTGGCGAAAGCATAGTCTAGTGTTACGCCCCGGTTCTCGTACGATCATCAAAGTTAAGCAACCACGAGTCTGGTCAGTATTGCCTGGGAATATCTGGTGCTGTAAGCTTGAATGTCCGGATGGTGTAATAGCTGAGAACCGAGTTCCAATTCCAGTCGGGTTCGGTATATTCAGTTACACGCAAACACCTTTAAAAAAGTTATGAATACAACACTTTTCCTCCCTCAGCTATGGGTTAATTAGTAAAACCTGTATGAGTAAATCATTATTATCTCCAAAACACAATGTAAAAATATTTTCTGACTGCAAAATGTTAATAGACCGTAAAAAACAAATCAATCAGTAAATGCAATATTCTATAAGCGCATTCTTCTTGGGACCACACTATTTAACAAGTAGCAAAACAATAATTAATGTGTGTTACTCATTAATTATTATTAAGCGTTCCTTATGCACAAACATTAAACGGATATTGATGGACCCTGGATTCGAACCCAGGAATAGATATTTGGAAAATATCTCTGTGTATATATATATATTTCTTTCTTCCAGAAATATAAATTTTCTTTTCTTAGGAGGGGGCTAAGAAAGAGAGGAGGAAAGAAATAAACGTAGGGTCGACCGAGAGAAATAGGGGGCGTGAAATACAGGCATGTATGAGACGTCAACTGATATGATAATAATTTTGAAAAATAAAACAACAGATGGTCTGCGAGGGGAGAGACTTCTGTTTTTTTTTGTTTTGTTTTTGTTTTTTTATTCCGTGTTTGCCTGTTATTCTTTCCCTTTTCTCTCTCGGAGAAAAAAAATAAACTATTGAGGGAACTGTAAAATTATCGGAAAAATTTTGAAAAAGACCACCTACGTAATGATGTAATTTTAATTAACGCTACCAGGTGAATGTGAAAAGTCAACGAAGTGGAGCCGGCATGGCGGGAAATGTGGACGATTGAGCCGAACCAGATAAATGAAGTTGACGTTATATTTTAATGGGAAGACATTTCGACGTCTGCCCCACCCCGCGCCATATTGAAGCAAAAACACAACAGATTTGAAAACCAAAGGGAAGAGACCCAAGTCGTCGGCAGAGGCGCGTGAGACAGACGAAGAATGCGTGAAGTGAAAGACGCAGAAAAATCCTCTCTCTCTCTCTCTCTCTCTCTCTCTCTCTCTTCCACACGCTAGTGACATGAACACCGCTTATAGGCAGAAAAGCGAGAAGACTGTATTACTTCTAACAACAACAGACATAACAGCAGTAGTTTGTGGGCACTGAAAAAGTTGGATTGTATTTTGTTTTTAGTACTTATTTTTTACTTTATCTTTACTATTCTCTCTCTCTCTCTCTCTCTCTCTCTCTCTCTCTCTCTCTCTCTCTCTCTCTCTCTCTCTATCTATCTCTCTCTCTCTCTCTCTCTCTCTCTCTCTCTCTCTCTCTCTCTGATCTTCATTTCTGCCTTGTTGCTTCTTTTGTTCTGGCCTGTTTCCCTTATTTTTCTGCATGTGCATCCAACCACCTCTTGATTTCAGTTGTTGAGAAGGCAGTACAAAGACAACCGTCATTTTTTCGCAGATCCGTACTATTCTCTGCGATCAGAAATCATAACTTGGCAGGGGAAATGAAAGATTTTTGACTGATCAATGACATCTTCGATCACCTGGAGGCGGAACGGAAGCGAACAGTTACAGACTCAGGTGCGACTTACTTACGGCCAATTAGCTGACGCAACATAATTCTGAGACCAGGAATGGTTAGGGTGTCACAAATGTCTAATTATTGGAATAATTCTGATTATCGTTGTTATCCAGAGATCAAATTCAATCGATATAGCTTGTGAGATAAGCATAGGAATCATTTATAAGAAGGAATGTCAATAAATTCATTTTTAAGCAAAAACACAGACGAAATTATGTATATCGGAAAACATTTATTGCACGATGATTTGAATCATGATAGCATTAAATACAAAGCTGAGTTCATACGGAAAGTGTTTCGGCACCAAACGTTTTAAAAGACAAGTTTACGATTTCAAACTTCATTGCAGCTAGTATAACATGCGCGTGCGCACACACTCGCATACTGTGAGATTATCCAACTTGTCTGCCAGAGAATCTCTTACATGGCGCTTCAAAGAACAGCATAAACAAAAATGATACAAAAGTTCTCTCTCTCCCTCTTTCTCTCTCTCTCGCTCTCTCTCTCTCTCTCTATCTATCTATGTATCTATCACACACACACACACACACACACACACACACACACACACACACACCTGTGAACCACATGTAATATCAAATGTATTATAATAAATTGTCTAGACCTCAGACCGTTCCGTCCAGAAGACTGCCTTGGTCTGGAGGTTTAAGGAAAAAAATAACGAATTAATGTTATATTATTTAAACAAAATACCTAATTTTGTTGCAGGAAAAACAGAATAACTAATACAATTAACAAAAAGCACAAATTCATCAAGTCACCACTCAGCCTTGTTCTTAAAGGATTTTTACGATTAAAGGATTTTTACGATTTAAGGATTTTTACGATTAAAGGATTTTTACGATTTTTTAGCAAAAAACTTGTTCACGAGCATAGGTATTTCCAAATTATGATACCATGATTTTCGTATTATCCAACAGCTTTTTATATTCTCCATTTGATAAAACATATTTTTTGTTGAAGTCAGCAGTGGATTCGAAACTAAATTTTGATTTCAAATATCCGTTGCATTGTAAGACAATCAACTCCAGCTGATATTTTTTCTGCCACTTGCTCTGCTTACATTAATTAGATAATTAATGTTAAGGTGTTAAGTTGTCGGGCTGGACAAAAATCCTTCGCGGTCCATATGCAGTTCCAGAGACGGGGGCTGCCGTCTCATGCCTTAAACAATACGACAGCAGACTAGCAAACTACTATATGCTGAAGAGTCCATTTTTCCTTTACACAAATAAATATCACTAAATAATATTCCTCTTCAACAACTGGAAATATATCGAGAATATACATATAATTTCTGGTTTTACTAAAAATGCTACACACTCTTTAGTTAATAATGCCTGTATTTGTTCAATATAATTTAATAATAATATATGAAAACGCTGCTACGATATACGCCGAGTTGCTGCCCTTTGGTGGGTTCTTTGGGTCCAGAGGCCCCGATTACATGACATTTGCCACGTCAGTGAAATAATAAATGATATATATTAATGATATGAATAATACGTTATCATTGTTATAAAGGCAACACAAACATTTGAGATTTACTAATCTGGAAATATGACTTAATAAATATCGTACTACCTTCAAATAATTAGATTCGATTTCATGTTGTTTGCTAGCAAATTTACTCTTTAAATTATCCTCATAAAATGCCTATGTACTTTTATGATACCATATATATATTTGTGTGAATATGAATAGTATATATATATATATATATATATATATATATATATATATAATTCCAAGTGAAGAGGACTCAAGGTTTTTTTTATATTTTGAGTGCTCTGGCATTTATTTTATTATAAACTGTGCTCAATATAATGAGTATTATAGAGCTTAATATAATATAATATAATATAATATAATATAATTATATGGTTATGTCAATTTTACATTGCGACATGGACATTTCTATGTTTCGAGATCAATTCTCATCATCAGGCAATGTTGGTGTGGTTGTGCAAACGATTTACATTTTTAAATATAAATCGTCTGCACAACCACACCAACATTGCCTGATGATGAGAATTGATCTCGAAACATAGAAATGTCCATGTCGCAATGTAAAATTGACATAACCATATATATATATATATATATATATATATATAATATATATATATATATATATATATATACACTAGCAGTATAACCCGGCGTTGCTTGGGTCTAATGAAAACTTCAAAACTAATCCATGGCCCTGGAGCTTAGACTCTTTACACGTTGGCACGAAAGACTAAAAAGCAATAGTTGTTTCCAGTTAAAGCGAAACCGTAGACTGAAAGAAAAATGAACGGATGTAAGTCAAATTTTGATTTCATGGTATCGATATCAAATAAGTTTCTTTTTTCGTCGTAAACTGAATTTTGAAGGCTAAATAAGTCCTCTGAGTAAATGTTATCATGGCTGAGACTAAGAACTACAATTATACCTACTTAGAGGCAAACCCGAAGCAAAAACTAAAATAAAAGGGCTGAAAAAATACAGACATACAGGCAGATAAACAGATACACACACACACAAACATCTTGCCTTTTATATATATATATTATCGATTTTTGCACTATTGTAAGAACTGCAACCTTGAAACTTATGAATATCCTTTCTTATGTCTTTGTTTATGAGTGTATCAAATTTGATTAAAATCTGACCACTCCTTCTATAACCCGATTTTTTCGATTATCGATTTTCGATATTTGTCGGGTGTACCTCGACACAAAACCTAGCTAAGAACACTCGCAGACGCTTATAGTACAACTGTGTAAATTTTCAAGAAAATCGGTTTAGCCGTTTCGGAGTCTATAGGTAACGACACACGCACACACACACACACACACACACAGATAAAGTTCCATTTATAAATAAGTTTATATATATATATATATATATATATATATAAGTTGGGAAGATTAACGGATTACGCTACCATGGTTTAGCCCTTTTCGGTTTCGTCATGCGATTTGTATTGTCTGATTAACGATTAACGCTTTTATAAGTTTTATAATCGGAAGTTCAAGATAAGGGAGTGGTTTATTAATAGGAATCCTTTCATCCGGGTTTGTACGAGCCTAAAAAATATTTTGTAATTTGTCTACATCCGGACATTTTTTCGGACCTTTCATTGCGCAACTTTGGTTGTTCTGGAAATAATGCTATAGCCAACTTATATTCTTGGCACAATCTGCAGATATCGTTACCGTTGCAAGGTTTGGCTTTTGCCAATTTTCACACTGTGTGCGGGTTTCCGCCATTTTTGTCCTTTAATTTCTATACGTAGTCAGCTAGTTTGGTTCTACTTTTTAGCTTTCTAGTGTGAATGTTCACTTGGGTTTGTTCCATCGTGTTTTAAAACTTCCATCAATAAATACATTCTAAGTATATTTGATCTTCTTGGAGAATGCTTCGACTTCTGCTTTTTAAATAACTCTTTCGGTTTTACAAACTCCTTCAAGCAGACATTTGTTTTGATCTCTGCAGTTACATTTTTCATTAACAGTATTATTTTTAAATGTTTGGTATTTTGCTTCTTTATGTGATTTTTCTAAGTACAACTTAATTTAAGTGCATCTACATTTTTTCCTCTCATCAAAAATTGTTTTATGAGAGCTGCACAAAATATTTAATTCCAAAAATGTGACACTAATTTGGAAACAGCATGATGTACTGCTTGGCATTCGCGCCGGAAGATCCAATACGAACATTTAAGAGAGTTTGGGTGTCAATCTGAAGACAGTGCAGATGATTCGGAAAGAATTAGATGAGTCTCATGGTGATTACGAAGGTGCAATAGCTTGGAAATCTCACTGTCATCAGAAAAGACCACCCGAATTTGTTGTTGAGAGCCTCAGTCTTAACACGGAGGCTTACAGCAAATGCGTTGAGGAAGTACTGCATCCTTGAGTCAAGAGGGTAGCTGCTGAAATTCTGCACCATGTCACACATGCAGGAGAACCCAGTCATGGCTGTCAGACAATTTCTAAGACCGCATCCCTCTTTATATCTGACCACCTAACTCCCCTAAATGCAACCTCCTTCATTATTATGTGTGGGGCGTATTCTCCAAGAAGATCATCCAGAAGATATGTAGGAGGTTCGAAAATCCTCTGGGGGTTGGTCCAATGAGATTGGATAAATTTACTCTTTAGTATTTCAAGGTATTTTTGTGTAATTTTAGTAAATATATCTGTTCACATTGTACATGTTCAAAACTTGACAAAAACTAAATTTTATCATCAAAAATACTTGTAAAATCAAAGATGAACCAAAGGTAAGGATTATGGCAGCATTCACCAAATTAAAGAAGGAGACTGTCCAGAAAAGTTGCAGAAGATTCCAAAGTCATTTGGAGGCTAAGGTTGAAACCAATGGGGATTTTATTAAATAAATTTACTCTTTAGTATTTTCAAGATATTTTTGTGAACTTTTGGTAAATATATCTGTTCACCCTGTCAGTCAGCTAAGTGCTATACATGAAACACGCGTGGGCGATCATGTCTTTTTCGAGACATGACTGACTGGGCAGAAGATTATCCCGCAGTAGGTTGCCATTGCTTTCTGCGGTAGACTGGTTGCCAACCAAGCCTATAGAACCAAATCTGTCCTGTTATTTAACCCATAACTGGAGGGAAGAGATGGATTAATACCTTTCCCAAGGGTATTTGTGCGTAAGTGAGTGCAATAGATTCAACTGGAATTCAAACTCGGCTCCCCGGTTTCTCGTTCCAAGCCGATATCCACTGTACCACAACGCACATCCTTCACTCTGTACATGTCCAAAACTTGACAAAAACTAAATTTTATCATCAAAAATACTTGTAAAATCAAAGATGAATCAAAGGTAAAGATTATTTATGGCAGCATTCACCAACTTAAAGGAGACTGTCCAGAAAAGTTGCAGAAGATTCCAAAGTCATTTGGAGGTTAAGGTTGAGGCCAATAGGGATTTTATTGAAAAGATTTATTCTTTTGTATTTCAAGGTATTTTTGTGTAATTTTAGTAAATATACCTGTTAAAATGAGATGTCAATGTTCCTTTCATTTTTGCATAATTCGGACGACAATTTATCCATCGTACCAGTGAGAGAGAGAGAGAGTGTGTGTGTGTGTGTGTGTGTGTGTGTGTGTGTGTGTGTGTGTGTGTGTGTGTGTGTGTGTGTTCAGGTTTGGAATTCATAGATGTCTTTCTCCCAACGAAGGCTAAAGAAAACAGTCTACGCTACATTTTTCCTTATACCTAGACGGAGATGAAGGATATTTGCAGAATATTTTTTAAAGAAAAGATGGATGACAAATTTAAAAAAGATTTTGTAACTCGATTCATCCGTCGTATGAGGCCCTAACGGATGAAATGCGTCACAAAACAATTTTCTTTTCTTTTCTTTCCTTATATATATAAACAAGTTTATTAAATTCAGCCGACAAGATCTCTATTTTATTGCACGTCATCAAATATCTGTAACAATATCCTGGATAATCTGTTCATGATTGTGTTCAAATACTTTCATTATTTAGTGGTTTCCAAAGAAATTTTTTTATTAAAACATATTTTTAATAATTTTTAGATTTTGGTTAATTGTTCTTTTTGACGTCAACGGATGGCCATATCGAACATTTTAGTGTATTTTGCGGTGAAAATCCCATTGATTTGGACATTCTTGCAAAGGTGAAATAATTGTTCAATTTTAATTAAATTTTCAGCACTTATTAACTTAAAATTAAATTTTAGAACTATTCCTTTTTTAGAAAATCTTGGTAAGATTTTTTTTCTTGACATTTTTTACTACCCACTTATTTAATTTCATGTAATTTCGAGAAATTCATTTTTGTAGGGCTTATTGTTTATATTAGTTATAGGCACACGTCCTTGGAGAAATTACATCACTTCTTTTTATACAACAGAGCTCCAGTTATCAAAAATCTGCTCTGAATCGTAAAATAAAAATGCAATAAAATTAAGAATTTATTTAATTAGAAAAGCTTTTAATTTATTTTATGAAAAAGATTTTTTTGTGGATAGCATTATCTTAAGAAAAAAATTTTTTTCGATTAATGCATTTTATTTTTATTTTTAAGCAAAATACTTTATAAAGTTTTAATTTTTTTCTACATTCTGTAATAATTTGTAGGTTAATATTTTTATTAAGTGAAAACTTTATTTAATCTAACATATATTTTGTTGATATTTGAATAACACTCACGTTATAATCTTTAAGCAATTTTTGCAGATATATCAGCCGTAGAAAAAATTCCAAACATAAGTCTATCGAGATGGTTGTCAACATCTCATGAAAACACCTGCCTCCGTGTTAAAAAAGGCTTTTCTGCAATATTTAAAACTAAAAGGATTATTTTTTTCAAATTCGATTGATTTCAGTCTGCTAATCTTCCTCAAATAATGTATCAGAAAAATATATTTTATTTTGAAGGATTTTTTAATAAAGAAAATTACGTCGTGCTAGGAGAATTGAAAATATGACTAAATTCAGCCATTTTTAGCGATTTAAGAAATGACTTCTAGGATGATACAATGATTCCAACGCTTCTCTAACAATTCGATGCCTTTTTTGTCGAACAATTTGTCTTTAGCCTCAAAATACGTCTCAGTTTCCGATATCACTTCTTCATTGAAGCCAAATCTCTTTTCCTGGAGCATTCTTTTGATGTCTACAAACAGCCAGTAGTCGTTGGGGCCAGATCTGAAGAATAGAATGGATTCGGAAGCAATTCGACGTGCAATTCATGTAGTTTTTCCATCGTTGTAATCGACTTGTGACACAGTGCGTTGTCTTGGTGAAATATCACATTTTTCTTCATTAACCGATGACCGTTTTTTTTTTTTTGGCGATTTCTCCCTTCAAACACACCAATAATGCTATATAATATTCGCCTTTGATGTTTCTTCTTTTCTCAAAGTAATCGATGAACAAAATACATTGCGCATCCCAAAATACGGAGGCCAAAACCTTGCCTGCTGATGTTTGCGTCTTTGGTC